>CM063706.1:27242626-27307626 GCA_032441835.1 Slavum lentiscoides
TTTATGTTATATATTTTATATTTGTGATGTTAATTGCATTAATTTCTCTCATTTATTATAAACGAAAATCAAGGCTTAAATTTTATTTCCAAGTGTTCAAATTATCAACAATTCAGTATAAACTGCATCGTAGTATTTGAGAAATATGTCAATTAATAATCGTGGCACTGAAAATAATGAAGGAAAGAAGTGAATCTACATTTATATATTAGAATTAGTAGGTATTATTATTGTTATAAAACTACATTTATTATAATAATTATAAATTTAATAATAAATTAAAAGTATAACATATTTATTGTTTTATTTAATTTTAAATTTATTATTGTATGAACGGACAACTGAATACATTTATTTGACTTTTGACTTTCGAGGGCAAATACATTTGTATTATTTATTGCTAATAATAATTATTGTAATAATAATAATAATAATAATAATAATAATAATAATAATAATAATAATAATAATAATAACGTATGCTCTCGAACACACGATCAAGGTGCCGAACTACCTCCTACAGGTACTACGATCTTACCTAAAGGACTGCACCCTGACGTACGCGACGACGGAGGGCGAAAGAGGAAGAGAATAACAGCTGGAGCTTTTCAGTGATCCATACTGGGACCCGATCTCTGGAATATAGCGTACGACGGATTGCTTCGACGAGAAATGCCTGAGGGGACGTTCCTAGTCGGATATGCAGATGACGCGGCAGTGATAATTGTGGAGCGAACAGCAGAACTGGTGCAGGTGCGGCTAAACCAGGTAATGCGCAGAGTGGTCTCATGGATGGATAACCACGGTCTCGAGCTAGCAACGAAAAAGACGGAGATGGTACTGCTAACAAGGAAGGAAATCGAAACAATTATCCCCCTGAAGGTACAAGAGGAGATATCCTGGATGAAGAAAGCAGTGAAATACCCAAGGGACACTAGATAGAAAGCTCGCGTTTTGGAATCACCTCAGGCAGGCAGCGGATAAGGCGTCAACGAGGATTGCTGCTTTAAGCCGAATCATGCCCAACGTAAGAGGACCAAAACCATCAAAGCGAAGGCTCCTTATGTCAACCGCTCAGTCTATCATGCTGTACGGAGCGGAGATATGGGGCGATGAAATGGACGTGGTGAGCAAGAGGAAGAGAATTGCCCAGGTGCAAAGAACGGGAGCTCTAAGGGTTGCTTGCGCCTACCGCACGGTCTCCGAAGCTGCGACAATGGCGATAGCGGGCGTTATCCCCATCGACCTATTAGCAAAGGAAAGACGGCAGCAATACCTCACTAAGCAAGAGCGTGGAACAAAGGATCCTAATATGGTGGCTCGGAAAAGAACTATGGAATGTTGGCAAAAGCGATGGCAAGAGCAAAAGGAAGGAAGATGGACGGCACGCCTTATCAAAAGTGTTAAGAAATGGACCGAGCGACAACACGAAGAGGTGGCCTTTCACCTTACCCAGTTCCTCTCGAATCACGGCTACTTCCGCTCATATTTATATAGAATGGGAAAAACCCGGATGCCCAACTGCAAATACTGCGGTAACGAAAAAGACGACGCGAAACACTCGTTCTTTGTCTGCAGCAGATGGCAAAACGAAAGATATACACTTGAAGGAAAGATAGGAACGTTCGATCCCGATAACATCATAGAGAAAATGCTCCTTAATAAAGAACGATGGACGGCAGTAGTACAACTCGTACATATGGTTCTTCAAACGAAAAAGGAAGATGTATGCCTAGAAGATTGACACGAAATAGGAAACAAGCTTAGTCAAAAGTAGAGGATAAAGAGAAGAGAAAGACATGACGGACACGAAAGATAGACGGAGACCCACGTCTAGGGTCAAGCCTCAGCGGCCCCGGCTTGAAGTTTTATGCGAGAGCGGATACTGAGCCGGGAGTCCCCGGAGTCAGGTCGTGCCAGTTTAGTGGGTATTCAGTCTGCATTCTCACGAACACAGTATGCGAGTCCCACACAGTGGAGGGTTTCGTAACAACAACAACGACAACGACAACGACAACGACAACGACAACGACAACAACAACAACAACAACAACAACAATAATAATAATAGTAGGTAATAATAATATTATTAAGGCCCCTGCAAACCCCATCAATTTTTCATCAAACCAACCTATGTGACTGACAAAAATTAAGGTACTTCTAGTAATTCGAATTGAAAAATGTAAAAATGTTTGAATTGGTGAAGAAGTTTACTTTGCATTGGTCGAAGCATATTTTTAATATTTTTTATGTATAACGAATATTAAAAATTTACAAATTTACAAAATTTAAAATGTTTATTCTCGTCAAGAATTTGCTAAAATTTAAAAAGTGCTCCGACTGTTGCAAAGTAAACTTGTTCACCAATTCAAACCACTTTCCATTTTTCAAATCGAACCACTGGAAGTACTTAAATTTTTGTGAGGCGTATAACTATTTCACGTTCACAAATTTGTTTTAAATATTTTGTTCCAATAATGCAGTGACATGTACATGCGCATTCATAATATGTTTAGCCGACCCGTTACCGACGACTGCGGCAATCGTTTTCGTTAAAGCTATTTATTCAAATGGTAATCTACAAATACGTTTTATTGACAAACTAGCACGTTTCAGACGCTGTAGGTGCAGTCGCTCTAAGTGCGCAGTCTCCTCTGTATATATCGCTATAAATGCGTAGTTCCCTCTGTATCAGTCGCTGTAAGTGCGCAGTCTTCTCCTTATCAGTCGCTATAAGTGTACATTCTCCTTAAATTGCGCAGTCTTTTTAAGCATGTGGTCATAAATACCAGTAGATTATAAGCCTTCGGCGCATAATAAATAGTAGGCGATTAGGAGTCATTTTTACATATACATATATATTACAGATACATATTACCATGTTCAATGTTTATTCTTTCATAGTCTAAATCTTTGCAACCGTCCACCTGAATATCGTCCGACCAACGCCTCGGAGGGCGATACAATAAATTCGTATTATTTAATTATTCTTAATTTTGTTATTTGCTCATATTGTGGAAATACTATCTTTGATTTTCTTCGAGAATTTCAATTTGTTTTTATTCATTTATTTATTGTTTTATTTCTTCTAACTAAATTACCGTTCGAACCTCGCCATTGGACGTCGGTAGTTTGCATACTTTGTTCAAATTTTCTTTCTGTTGGTGCATGGAGAGTAACCAAGAGAATATTAAGTCCACTTACAACTTACATCGACGTTTATTGCAGTCACAGCCACCGATCATGGCCCAAACTACTACGACCACTCCAACGACAACCACATCGACAGTGAGTACTGCGAAAACGGAGAACAAACCTAAATCGAGTCAATTGGAGACAGACTCACTCAAAGAGATGATGCGTAGAATGCTGGTTGAACAGAAGGAATTACAGAAACAACAAAAAGACACCGCCGCAAGACAGGAAACTGCTATTAATAAAATTCAAAAAAATCTGAATGACCACTTAGCGCAATGCAATCTCCAGTGGACAAATACCAAAGAGCGCATAGGCAAGTGTGAAGAAGAAAGCCTCAAATTGAAGACCGAGACTGACGAACATCATATTATAATAAACACCCTCGTAAACCGATCAAGTCGTCTAGAAGATGAAATACGAATGATCAGGAACGACATCGGTCTGATGAAAAACAGCAAGAACCTGGTCCGGCTGATCTGTCTCATGCATTTAGTTCTGCCCTTTGTCGTCTACGTCAATTCCACTGAATGCATCTGCGAACTTTTCTACATCGATAGGACAAGAACACAAGTCTATGCAAAGTCCGACCATACTCACAAATTCTTTCAATCCAATGAACACTACGTTTTTCGGTACACAAGAACGTCTCCAAGATGCAGTCTCGGAATTCTCTGGAATTATTAAAAATCTTCACCCAGAAAAGTTCATAGGTCAATTAGACACTTATTTTATGAATGTACCAATGTCCCCTGTGCAGCAGTTAATTTCGGCACAGCGTCGATTAACTGGCGAATGGCGATGCATTAATCTGGTTTGAGTCGTTGATGCCGTCTCCTGAAACGTATTTAAATTTTCGTGGTATTTTCCGTCAACATTTCTGGTCGTCTGCCACCCAACGAAAAGCAAGACATGACGTTTTCCGACCGTATCGGTACGACCGACCATATGGTTTGGCTAATCATGCGATGCAACGGATCTCCAATGCTAAATATTTATCGCCACCTATTGACCAAGTAGATTTGGTTTCCATCATTATTCAACACTACCCAACGTCTTTGGGTATGGCTATTCGTGGACGTGGACCGCAAACAACCAATGCACTTCTGTCAATTCTTACTGAATTTGAAGAGTCTGCTTCTT
Source organism: Slavum lentiscoides (assembly GCA_032441835.1). Lineage (NCBI taxonomy): Eukaryota > Metazoa > Arthropoda > Insecta > Hemiptera > Aphididae > Slavum > Slavum lentiscoides. The sequence continues at coordinate 27,246,965 of CM063706.1, forward strand.
TTTGTGACCAAAAACAACATCATGAAAATCGACCACGTCAACAATATCCCAACACGCAAACAAATAATCGCGGAGGTTCCTCTCATAACCGTCGTAATGGAAACTTTAGTGGTAATCGTTTTACACCTCGTGGACCACCACAATCGTCTCCGACGACTGAATCCGTCAACCAGTTAAATGTATCGGGAAACAAGGAAGTGCCTCGTACATGACTGTGGCACGTAACGAGAGCACTAAAGAAACTCACTGAAGTACCCAGAATCACAGTCCTTCTGAAGTTTCAAAATCCATGTCAAGAGATGTACCTATCCCGATTACACATCGAGCAGTGATCCATGTGGAGATATTCGATGTGTCAGTTAGTGCATTGTTGGATTCTGGAGCATCAGTATCCACAATTTCAGAAGATTTTTTTTACCATTATAAAGAATCATGCCCCTTATCCAAAGTTTTTGTCTATTTTATCAGTCACGGGTACGACAATCTCCACAGCTCTTCGCGGAAGAAATCGAAAAATTACCCGACAAACTCTGCTTCCGTTGAAATGTTTAATCACGAAGCACCTGGAGTTTTTTTGGTAGTTCCTCACTTGGCCACAAATATTATTCTCGGGGATGATTGGTTAACGTGTCATAGCGTCACACTTAATTACTTTGAAAAAAAGTTGAATTTCCACGTTTGCAACTATCGTGCCCCTTTCAAGAGGATAATGGTCAAATACCATTAGCTCTTATGAGTCATTTAAATGTCAGTAATACGGCCATCAACTGCACATTATCCGTAGTGGAGCAATGTTTTTCTGACATACGTCTTTTTGATCAGTATTTGAATTCAGATGTTACAATTACTGGTGTTCCAATGCACTGTCTCAATAAACATAACACGGAGTCACATCGGGAAGAACAATTTAAAGAGAAAATTGACCTCGCTTATGGCATTACCAATGTACAACGCAATGAATTATTCAATTTATTGTTTGAGTTTAAGGACATATTTAGTGATCGACCTGGAATCAACAAGTTGATACAAGATACACTTGTAAGTTCGATGTCACCGAGGATAAACCTTTTAAGGTCGAGCCATATCCTATACCATTTAGTCGACGCCCAGCAGTGACCGAGTATTATTATTATTATTATTATTATTATTATTATTATTATTATTATTATTATTATTATTATTATTATTATTATTATTATTGTTATTACTATTATTACTATTATTACTGTTATTACTGTTATTACTGTTATTACTGTTATTACTGTTATTACTGTTATTACTGTTATTACTGTTATTACTGTTATTACTGTTATTACTGTTATTACTGTTATTACTGTTATTACTGTTATTACTGTTATTACTGTTATTACTATTACTATTACTATTACTATTACTATTATTATTACTATTACTATTACTATTACTATTACTATTACTATTACTATTACTATTACTATTACTATTACTATTACTACTATTACTATTATTATTATTATTATTATTATATGTACTGACAAGTCGTGTTAGCGGAGGTGGCCGAATACAACGTTAAATTGTGATAGAATAAAGTAAATATTAACTCATAATCGTTATTAAACGTTTGAAATAATTAACGACAAATTTGAATATAATATGAAAAGGTGGACTGTATTTTACGTATTGAAAAAGATGAAATATATATATATACATATACCATTCTTATTATGCATAGACAAATTCTTAATCTTACGTACTACGGGCAAGGGGGGGACGAATTAACAAAATGTAAAAGCGACAAAATCCGCGGTGATTACATATACGTATATGACAAAATTATGGAACGACCTGACCTGGTTGATGGCAATAAGTTGAAGTACAGTCTCGGTGGTGAACAATTACGACGACGTGTATCCAAATAACTCACATTGGCGGTGAAGAACGATAACAATTCGACAACAAGCCCACGGTACGAATAATAATGTCGGCGACAAATAATACCGACGGTGTCGGCGTGTACTCGCATTCGAGTATTACAACGCTGCAGGCCACTCGCAACAGCAACGCGACAACACGCACACGACACAAAATATAATATCGGCGACGAATAATACCGACGGCGTTGGCGTGTACTCGCGTTCGATTAATACAACGTTGACGGCCACTCGCTACGACAACGCGCCACTACGAACACGACACACTTGCAACGTCGGCCGCGAATACTTGTTATTACAACGAATAACGACAAAAAACTGAAAACCAAATCGCTCGCAAGTCGCACGATAAAAAGAAAGAAACGACGGTAAAAAAAAAACTCGCTCAAAAACCAAAAAACAAAACGTGCGCGGAACGACGACGACGACGAATTTTACTTCAACCGCGACGTAGTAATAATAATCTTTAAAGGTTATAACCGCGTCATCTCGCACGCGCAATCGCTGCGCTCGCGACACAAATAATCCGGTATCGCGCGCGCTGTTATCAGCCGAACGGTACCGAACATCCTCCCGCCTTGAAAGGAAGCTTTCGAAACTGCATTAACGTCTTTTGAGGGTCCTGGCTCCTTTTGGATAGACATCTTCTTGGTCTTTGATACATTCACATAAGTTTTACAAAGAAAAAAAAAAAAAAAATATTCTAATAATATCATAATTACGATTAAATAACGGCAAACGACAAAAACAAAAAAACAAAAAACAAAAACAGAAGTACATTAATACAAACATAATTAAAAGGATAATGAGCAAACAATAGAAATGGTCAGTCTGCTGGCGTGAATAATTTCACCACCTTGACCACGGGGCGCTTCAACATACCGTCTGCTGTCCTAAGTGTCACTACACGAACAACGTTGTCCGGTCCAGGATGAACGTCTATTACACGACCAAGTTGCCAAGACATAGATGGACGAGCCGGCGAATTGATTACAACCATATCTCCGATGACTATGTTGGGCTGTGTTAAATGCCATTTCTGACGACCTTGTAGCGTTTGAAGATATTCATGGCTCCACCGTTTCCAGAATGACTGCTGGGCTTGCTTGATGAGTTGCCACCGATTTAATCTGTTCAACGGCTCAAACAACAAGTCTCGTTCAGGCAGTGCCATTATGGGACGGCCGATCAAGAAATGACCCGGAGTCAACACACTTAAGTCGTTGGGGTCACTGGATATTGACATTAGCGGCCGGGAGTTCAATATGCCTTCAATTCGAATAATCAGAGTAGTGAGCTCTTCAACGGTTAGTACTTGGGCCCCAATTACCTTCTTTAAATGAGTCTTCATGCTCTTTATTGCAGCTTCCCAAGTTCCCCCAAAATGGGGTGCTGCTGGCGGGTTGAAGTGCCACTGATACTGAGCACGAGCTTGAACCATTTCCTTTGCGCTGGCCTCATCAAACAACGACTTTAGTTCTCGAGCTGCCCCCACGTAATTTGTCCCACAATCTGAAAAAATCTCTGTCGGAATTCCGCGGCGAGCTATGAACCGATAAAAGGCTGCGAGAAAAGACTCATTTGACAAATCCCACACTACTTCTAGGTGCACTGCTTTGGTTGACATACAAATAAACAATGCGAGATACGCTTTATGAGACCGTGCATTGCGTCGACGACTCTCCTTTACAAGGAAAGGTCCACCATAGTCCATGCCGACACGTGAAAACGGATAACTTTGCTGTACACGATGAGATGGCAAGTCTGCCATGTTTGGTTGTGGACAGGTCGCCCTAAAACGTATGCAACGAACACATGTATGGAGAACTTCACGTATAGCCGCTCGACCCGAGATAATCCAAAATTTTCGTTGTAGTAGGGACATTATCAGACGTAATCCACCGTGTAACAAGTTCAAATGATAATGCCAAATAATTAAATGAGTGAGATAAGCCTTCTTTGGCAAAAGTACCGGATGTTTCGCTGTTTCACTGAGCGAAGAAAATCTGAGGCGACCACCAACACGTATAACATCATGAGTGTCCAGAAACGGATTGAGTTGGGCTACAGTGCTCGGTGTGATCACTAGCTGGCTGTTTGACAATTGCTTAAGCAGCTGTGGCCAATATATCCGCTGGGTCATCCTTATGCACACCAATAAAACACGGTCCAATTCTGAGCACGTAACGGGTCCACTGACGACAGGCTGTTTCCTAGCTCGAGCCACGAAACGAAAACACTGTGCTAGAACTCGCTGAAGTCTCATTAATGACGAGAAACGACGCAGAACTTCTTCGGGTTCGTGTTCTTCATGTGCCAGAAGTACGCACTGCACACTACCTTTGACCTCTGGGAGTTGATCCAGAACCGGGAAATCACCTTCTGAAGATTTCAAACTGGGCCATTGTTCCTGACAACGCTGTAAAAATGCAGGACCGCTTAAATGTAACTGACATGAAAGCAATTCGTTAGGAAGCATTCCACGTGAAGCCGGATCTGCCGGGTTATCCAATGACGCTATATGAGCCCATTCGCAATCAGGTAGCAACGATTTAATTTTTGCAACTCGATTAGTAACAAAAATCTTAAAGTACTTTTGCTCCTTGGCGAGCCATGCCAACACAATGCTAGAATCCGTCCATGCTCGTACGTGCGTGATGTTAATGATATCTCGGATGACTTTGCGACGTTGTGATAAAAGGCGTGCTAGAAGTAATGCAGCACACAATTCCAAACGTGGTATGGTTAATGAAGTGTCCATCTTTGACGATTTAAGCGGTGCGATCTTGGTCTTACACGTAATAAAGTGAATTCGAACGTTACTTGAGTTGTCCACGACGCGTAAAAGACAGAAGCCGCATAGCCCTTCTGGGATGCATCGGCGAAACCCACGAGCTGAATGTCTTTGGCATAACGAACGTCGATATGTCGCGGTATTGAAATGTTCGAAAGTAACGAAAGCTCGGTTATAAACTGATGCCACTTTAACGCCAACGCTGTCGATAACGGAGAATCCCACCCTAACTTGTCGAGCCATAACGCTTGCATAAGTCCTTTTGCCCAGAACACCACTGGACCCAGAACACCAACAGGATCATAGAGTCTGGTGATTGTAGACAAGACAGAGCGTTTTGTAGGAATAACTTCTTCCATGTTCACGTGATATCCGAATTTGTCCAGTGCCGGTTCCCAATGTAGTCCTATAACTTTAACTGCCTGTTCGTCCTTAGGTTTGAACAATGGACTGAGTGCACGATCCTCCACCGGTATTTTCTCTAGCACTTCGACACAATTGCTTGACCACTTCTTTAGTGTGAACGATCCTCGACGTAGTAACGAAATGAGTTCCTGCTGTAACACCAATACTTCCTCGACACCATCAGCACCTGCTACAATATCGTCTACATACGTGTTTGTAACTAATAGACCTTGTGCCCGAGGATATAATGGACCGTCCTCTTCATCCAGTTGTCTTAAGCATCTGATGGCCAAATATGGAGCCGCATTGACTCCGTAGGTTACTGTGCACAACTGATATTCGCGTACCTCTTCGTTAGGAAATCTACGCCATAAAATATGCTGGTATCTGCAATCATCTTCACATATCTTGATTTGCCTATACATTTTCTCAATGTCGGCGACGAAAACGTATCTTTGGAAGCGATTCCGCAACAACACATCACTAATTTCTGTCTGCAATTTCGGACCGGTAACTAAGCAGTCGTTTAAAGATGATCCTGAAGTAGACTTCGCTGATGCGTCGAAGACTACGCGAATTTTACTGTCCTTGATCACTGCGTGGTGTGGAATGAAATATTTTCCTTGACATGGAGCTGGTCTCATGTGGCCCAGAGCAAGATAATCATCCATAAATTTACGATAGGATGTGTAAAGTTGTTGATCTTTAACTAACTTACGCTCGAGATTATATAGGCGACTTAAAGCCATCAAACGTGATGAGCCAAGACCGTATGCTTCTGTCTCCAGTCGCTGTGACTCTTGCTGTATAACGGCACGAAACGGAAGGGCAACGCAAAATCTTCCTTGTGAATCTCGGGAAACAGTCTTTCGAAACCACTCTTCACACTGATTGTCCTCAGTAGTTGGTATCTCACTAGCCGGCGGTTCCTCAAGCGTCCAGAATTGTTGTAAAAGTCCGTCTATTGATGGAGCTGTTCTCACTGTCAGTGAAACTAAAGGTGATGCTGATGACTCTTGTAAGGCGCCAACAACAATCCAACCTAGATGTGTATTCATGGCAGACGGCAAACCCGGACTATGAATAATATCTGCTTTTGGCTGTAACAAGAGTGGATACAAATCGTTTTCGATTAACATGTCGATTGGACCTGGGGTATCAAAGTCTAGATCGGCTAGCACCAGATGCCGATAACGGTCACGAACTGCGGCAGGTAACTTATTACTTGGTATCGACCTTGTAATCTGAGAAAGAACTACGATATTCGAAACTTTGAACTGCGGTTCCTCGCCACGGAAGGAAACGAACGTACACCACGTAACGCCCTTCACCTTCGCTACTGGTTGCTGTGAAAGTCCGACTACTTCTACCTGACATCGAGACCTCTTTAAACCCAGTTCAATAGCGCACTCGGAAGTAATAACCGACACCTGAGACCCACAGTCTAACAAAATCCGAACCGGCTGTAATTCTCCCGCCATGTCACGCACACGGATCACAGCTGTTCCTAGAACTACTGTCGCATCTGTACGAGTAGTACCCACAAACTTTTGTGAACTATCATCTGCCCTTCCACTGGTTGTCGACACTTCAGGCTTGTCTATTCTAACACTATTCACCTCTCTTGACGCTGGTTTGTTCGATTCTTCGTGTAGTAACGTGTTATGTTTCCCTTCACAAGTTCTACACTTGTAGGCTGCTGGGCACGAATTAGCCAAGTGCCCGGATTTTAAACACATAAAACACAATGAATTACTTACAACAAATTTGTGTCTCACAGACACCGATTTCCTCTTGAAAGCAAAACAACGATAAAGTAAATGTTCACGTTCCCAAAATAAGCACTTTGTCGAATCTTTTGATGTAGTAGCTGCGAATGACGTTCTCCCCGAAACACCACTCTTGCTCTTTTTTAACGGTACCTTTACTGCCACGTCCGTCTTGTCATTGTTATTTCCGATATTTTCCAAAATTCTACACCTCTGAGACACAAAATCAAGTAACTGGTCCAACGTAGGTATCTCAGCTTGAGATAGATTAGCTTCAAATAGTCGTCTGGTCTCTGTATCCAGCATCCGAGCACCAATATAGAACAAAAGGAAACCTGAGATATCCTCTATCCCAAGCGTCTTAATAGCAGCAACGTTTTCACGGAATGTATTCACAAATAGCAATAACAATGACCCTGACTCCCGCTTGAGTGGGCTAAAAGCAAATAATCTATCGACATGCGCAGTCGCTAGTAAACGATGATTTTCAAAACACCGTATCAACTCGTTCCATGCTATGGTATAATTATCGGCTGTTAATGGTATAGCTTTCACTACAGCTAATGCAGGACCTGACACACAAGATATTAAGTAGTGGAACAGTTCAATATTTGAAATCGACGGATTATTGTGTACGAGAGACTGAAACATGTCACGAAAAGAACACCATTCCGTAGCATTTCCATCAAATTTTGGCAATTCAATCGTCGGTAAGGTGACGGTTTGGATGGCCTGTACAACACCGTTGTTGCCTCTTTCAGTTAACATCCTTGACGTAGATTGACCAGATTTAAACTATTTGCTACTAACCGAATGTTTCCACACAACGTTTCCATCTCGTCCGTTACTAAAACATCAACCGTTTCAAATTCACTCACTAAATCTAAATCCACAAGAATCGATAATATTTCTTGTTGGTGTACCTCGAATTGATTAATATATTTCTCCATCAAATGAATACGTGCCAGTAAGTTCTGTTCGCCTTCTGCATTTAATTTTGCTTGTTCCGCTAAAACATTTACATTGCGAATTGAACGCATTACACCGTCACGCGCAGCACGCACACGAATTAACGCTTTCGATAAATTTGCTGACCCCGTATCGTCTTGCAGTTTTGGACGACCCATATTAAAGGAATACAGAAAATATGCACGTAAGAAATAATGTATGTATTCGGCCACCTCCCGCTAACACGACTTGTCGGAAGGCCGGTTATTATTATTATTATTATTATTATTATTATTATTATTATTATTATTATTATTATTATTATTATTATTATTATTATTATTATTATTATTATTATTATTATTATTATTATTATTATTATTATTATTATTATTATTATTATTATTATTATTATTATTATTATTATTATTATTATTATTATTATTATTATTATTATTATTATTATTATTATTATTATTATTATTATTATTATTATTATTATTATTATTATTATTATTATTATTATTATTATTATTATTATTATTATTATTATTATTATTATTATTATTATTATTATTATTATTATTATTATTATTATTATTATTATTATTATTATTATTATTATTATTATTATTATTATTATTATTATTATTATTATTATTATTATTATTATTATTATTATTATTATTATTATTATTATTATTATTATTATTATTATTATTATTATTATTATTATTATTATTATTATTATTATTATTATTATTATTATTATTATTATTATTATTATTATTATTATTATTATTATTATTATTATTATTATTATTATTATTATTATTATTATTATTATTATTATTATCAGCTATCGGGAGTTCGCTCGGGAGTTGATATGAGATTACGTGGTAGTTGAAATAAAAAAATTAACTATGACGTAAAAAGCAAAACAATTTATTGAAAACATTTTCTCATTATTTACACTACTTGTTTATAAACAACATTTTTCATTTTATTCTCCGGGGTATATATATATATATAAATATTTCGAATTTCCTACTCTTGAGCAAGCTACATATAGCTGACCGTGAGAGAAGCAGAATTCTTTGAGGTTGATGCCACAATATTTTAAAGTTTGCCTTACGCTTTGTTGATTGTAAACCAAAGGCTAATTTAACTGGAAACTGCAATCTTTTAAATTGAAGTGGTAATTCAGAAGAGATCAGTGGTATTCTAGGTATAAATACTGTGTGTCCTTTGTTCTTTCCAGAAATAAGTTTAGCTTCAATGATATTATTCGATAGCTGTTTTACGATCATCCTCGTTCCATTACATAGTTTTGGGGAGTTGAGATTTCTAAGTAGTATGATTGAGATCCAATTTTCAGACGAAGGCAGTGTAATGGTATTCCTGGTACTTGTAAAGAGTTTAGAACTTCAGTAGGGAAGTCGACACTTTCTTCAATGGATACCATCGTGTCGATCGATTTATTTATTTTCTCTTCACCAGGTATTTTCTTTAGAATATTAAAATTGATATCGTGAACAATACTATTTTTAGTGGCCAAAATTGCTCTTTGAAATAACCACTCTATGTTGGTATAGTTCTGAATAATATTTGGATAAATTTTGTCGATTAGTTCGTTTTCAGTAGTGGCTATGTTACAGAAATCACTATTGAGTTCAATGAGTCCGGTCGTTTGGTCAGTAGGATATGTACCTTCGCCTATTTGTAAAAGTATTTTAGCAAAATGTGCTGTTGTTTCATCTTTTGATAATTCAACTCTCATGTTTTTTGTTAATTGCAGTATTTGTACTTGTGGCCAGAGATGTGACTTTTTTAAGCATGCATTGATCTCGTCTGCTGGTGTTGACTTGGGAATAACTGGAAGTTTTTGTCGAAAATCTCCTAAGAGTATGAGTAGAGCTCCTCCCATTATTTCAGAGTTTTTTCGCAATTCTTGTAATGTTCTGTCCATGGCTTCTAGTGATTTTTTATGGGCCATGGTACATTCATCCCAGAAGATAATTTTAGCTTGTTTTAGAAGTTGACCCGTCCAGATTTTCCTGAGATTTTACATACCGGGAATTGTTGTTCGGCTATATTCAACGGTAGTTGTAAGGCAGAATGGGCAGTTCGTCCTCCTTCCATAAGTGTGGCTGCAATGCCGGATGATGCTAGTGCCAGTGCGATGTGTTTTTTAGCACGTATTTCCGCCAGTATTAGATTTATTAGAAACGTTTTACCGGTGCCTCCTGGTGCGTCCAAGTAAATAATTCCACCAGTGTTGTTATTTATCCGGTTCATTATAACGTTGTAAACTTTTTTTTGATTGTCATTGAGGAGTGGTTTGTTGTGAGCAATGTATTCAAGTAGTTCATTGACGTTGTAGCTTTTTTCCTTTGTAATTTCGTAGTTTAGCACTGAAAGCATTTCTTTGTGGTGCTGGCATTCCAAGTTCTACTAAGGCCTGGTTATTTATTGCTAAATATTTATCTTCTAAGCGAATAAGTGTTTCATTGAAGATGTCGTCATTGAATTCTATAGTCAGTTCTGGATTAGTTTGTCGGATTTGGTACAATATATTTCCTTTAGAAAGAGTCCCATAGCTGTTTTGGTTTTGATGGGTTACATGTTGTTAGAATTATGGCGAATAACTCTCGAATTTGTTCAGCTGAAGCTGTGAGTGTGTCTTCTTGTAATGTTAATTCCCAGTGGTTATCGTTTTCCAATAATCCTAAACGTTGACATACTTCTGTACGTCTGGCATAGGTAGCCGTCAATGGTCCTGAGATCTGTGAAACTTGTTGGTCCCTGTATTTCGTGTAACAACATCCGGAGATAGAAACATTCGGCATTGTTTGGATGCACAGTGTATACTCGACCTATTGCGTTAGTTTTCATGATTTCTCGATGACCCACCTCTGGCATTCCTTGTTTTCGTCGTTGAACAATTTTCCTTGTTTTGTCCCACGTATAATAAATAGGGACGTCGACATACAGTAATATCTTTGCGAATGGATCCATTTGGCACAGTTGGGAAAACTAAAATCCTCCACGCTGCTTCGTTACTGTTGATGTATCTTCCGTTTGGTACATGAGGATCTCATCATTTCTGTTATTTTGTTCGCTATTTTGGACTATTTGAAATACTACCATATCACTACCTTTGTTTACGTACTTACATATATATTTAATAGATTTTACTGAATTGCAGTATTCAACGTTTATGTGTGCTTGGAACATTTTGGAAAGTAGTGGGTTATATGGTACTACCCATTGATTATCTATTTCCAGTTCGTCTCCTGCCTTTTGTATTTTTGCTGTTTGAAGCCACCGTTTTTCGGTGATGTTATGTTATGGTATAACATAACATCACCGAAAAACGGTGGCTTCACAGCAAAAATACCATAACCTATTGTTATGGTAACAATAGGTTCTGCAGCTGTAGCATACATAGTAAAGGCTCGAAATTTAAAAACTTAAATTTAAAAATGTTTTCAGAACTAATTTGAATAACTAAAATTATGTCGCTTTAACTCCACTACTGCTATATAAATACACAAAATTTAATAACTTTATTATAGTAACAAATGTAATTTAATTGCTCGAGGCGCCTTTCGAAATGCAACCCAAATAATCGACAACAGATGGCGCCACTACTCAATTTTCAAGTTGAAGGGTTGAAAAAGCCCTTATATCTTTAAAAACACGCCCTTTAGGTTAAAACGGGAACTTTCTTGTTCGAGGGGGGATAAAGGGCTATCACACTATATAAGTCCCTTTATCGTGCCGGGACTCCTTTTTAAGTTTTATCGGCACGCACATTTTATTAACTTAGTTTTATTATATATAATGATTATTATTATTATCATCATCATCATCATCATCATCATCATCATTATCATCATCATCATCATCATCATTATCATTATCATTATTATTATTAGGCCCATGCAAACACGTCAACTCTAAAAAGTATTGAATAAGCAACTTAAATCACTTAAACTAAATAATTATTATTATATTTATAGTTATAATTATATTGTTGTTGTTGTCGTTGTCGTTGTCATTGTCGTTGTTGTTGTTGATAAAATTAAATAATAAAAAATAATAAGTTGAATAAACTATATGCTATACATTTAACTTATTATTTTTTTATAATTATTATAATAAATGTAATTTTTACAACAATAATAATAATAATTCTAATATATTAATGTAGATTCAGTTCTTTCCTTCATTATTTTCCGTGCCACGACTATTATTTGACATATTTCACAAACCCTACAATGCAGTTCAGTGGCATACATACCGGGGGGGTTTTCGGGTTCAAACCCCCCCCAGGACCAAAAAAAAAAAAAATTGTGATATTATTATAAGGCCCGTTGCGCGATATAACATGTTTTAATTTTTACACTCTACAACGTTGCACAGGTATTGTGTGCACTATCGGCTCCTACTCATAAATTCCTTCATGCGCCGTTTAAAGGGATGGTTTTAGTGTTGGTTATTTTTTTTAAACCCCCCCCCCCAGAACAAATTTGAATGTACGCCACTGATGCAGTTTATACTAAAATGTTACTAATTTGAAAATTTTGAAATTAAATTTAAGCCTTGATTTTTGTTTATAATAAATGTGTGAGAAATCAATGCAATTAACATCACAAATATAAAATTAATAACATAAATAATTATTGAGGCAATATAGTAACTAGAAAATTTATTTTGGTAAATTGAGCGTATAAATAAAATATATTGATTTTGTACCAGTAAACTAATTACGTTTTTAAAATATGTAATTAAATTTTTTATTTAAAGCTTCAGAAAATACAAGTCTCAGTTTTATTTGTCATATTATGTATATTAAAAATATTGTTATGAATTTAACCTCAGATTTTGTTACGGAATTTGAATTCTAGACAAAACTCACTGAGTTTATCAAATGACCATTCTTTAGAATGAAATATACAAATTAAAATTAAAACTTTTATTACATTTTGAAATATATTCAATGCATTAAACAGAAATAAATATGACTCTAAATGTGCGAAAACAGTGATGACATCCCATCACAAAAAAAAGTAGTAATAATAATAGTATTAATAATAGTAATAGTAATAATAATAATAATAGTGTTTATAGTAAAAATAGTAATAATAATAATAATAATAATAATAATAATAATAATAATAATAATAATAATATTTATATTTTAATAAAGATTTACTTACCTCCTACAATATTTTCCAAACCATGAAAATTAATTGATATATATATATATATATATCAAATACCAACCATGCAGATTATTACACAATTGTTGATAAAATGTAAAAATTATACAAGAATGTATACGAATGCATATAACATCACAAATATTAGATTATAAACAAAAAAAACCATTAAAACAAACATTTACTGAATATTTTAAAAGTATAGCATAGTTTATTGAATTATTTAATTTTATATTTATTATAATATGGACGGACAACTTAATACATATATTAGACATGTGAATTTCGGGGGCACAAAGATTTATATTTTGTATTGATAACAATCAGAGGCGTTCCGAACGAAGGGGGGGTGTCTACCTCCCTCCCCACAAGGAGTTTTTATCAGTCGGCAAATTGCAAATTTGGTAGAAAAATTGTCACAGTCGGCAAAATGTCACTCTTTTCTCATTTATAAAATCGTCGTCGTTGATTAGCGGTTGTAGCAGTCACGTACACAAAATACAATTTCGGGGGGGGGATTACAAAATATAGCAATACAAATTGTACAGCAACATAATAAAACAATTTCTTCTTCCTTACTCATTATTTTTTAATGTGACAAGAAATTATTTCGGGGGGGGAGTTTGAACCCCAACCCCCCTGTATACGTGCCTGGGTTGTAGATTGATAGTATTTATAGTATTATTATTATAAACTCTTTATGTAAACGTGGAGTACCTATTCAATCGTGTACACTGTACAGCGACTGTAAATCTAATCTGTGGTAAAACCGTTGTTGATTACGTTTTAGAATGATCCGAATATTTTCAAAATACCCGCGTTATCGCGACAACGCGTAAACGTTCAACAGATGTGACCGATTCCTCCCCCAAACCACCCAGTCAAGCTTACATAACCGGATGTGTTTAATAAATGTGTGTTAATATTATACATAACAAAACATTACATATTTTTGTTAATAATAATAATAATAATAATAATAATAATAATAATAATAATATGTTATATCCTCTCTGTTCAATTAGTAGACGAATATTATAGTATTTTAATTATTTATTTTAACTTCATAGCTGAACATATTAATATTTTATACACAATATTAAACTTATATAAAATGCTAGTAACTACAAAAGCGTCAAGTGTGTCCATGCAAAACGTTAAGAACGACATTTCATATATCTATAAAACAGTGATAATGTTTACAGTGTTACCACACTTCCCTTTAACTCTTTTATATAAGAACTATAATATATAAAAGTGAATTCAACTTAATTCTAACATTTACAAAATTTAATAATAAACTAGAACAATAACTGCAATATAATTATATAAAGTAAATTCTGCATAAATATATCTGTATACACATTTTTTTTTTTTTTTTTTATAAATTACTAAAGTAAGTTTTAATTTTAAACATTACAATTAAGAAATATAATAAATGTATGTATTAATTTTACTAACATAGTTGATTTGGTATACATTTTTTTTTTTTTTTTTAATTACTAAATTAGTTAATTGTACTTCTTACAAATTAAATCTAGTTGGCTTTCTTATTTGTCTACCACTTCTTGTTTTTATTACACCTTTATCATTATTCTCACTTCCTCCTTCATTATTTTCCATTTGTTTCTTCATCATATCAGTTTCATCGCTCTCAACATCTACACTACCTGCATTTATTTTAGTTTCCTTGTCAACAACAAGCTTGTTCTCATTTTCTTCCTCAAACTTAAAGTATTCCATACTTTTTAGCCATCCAGAATTCCTCCTCAATACCTTTCCATTCTCAGTTTGAACTAAAAAACTTCTTGGTTCCTTTAATTTTTTAATAATTTTACCCGGACTCCATGTTTTTAAAAATTTATCTTGTATATAAACACTTTGACCTTCATAAAAGTCAACATTTGTACTTTTTGCAGTTTTATTGTACCATTCCCTTTGTTTATCTTTATTTTTCTTAATTTTCTCAAAGTCACTAACAACTTTAGGCTTAAGGCTTTGTTTTCTAATAATGAGTGTACTTTTTAATTCCCTACTCTGTAATAACTGAGCTGGGCTATAAGACAAACCAGTTATTGGGGCATTTCTATATTCAAGCAAAATTAATTCTAAATCGATACCAGTAAATTTACTTTTCTTTAGCATGTCTTTTGCGATCCCAACACCTCTTTCGGCTAACCCATTACTCTGTGCATGATAAGGACTAGATGTTGTTATTTTAAATTCCCACAACAGAGAAACATTCAAATGCATAACTGCCAAAAGGCATGTTATCTGCTATTATTTCTTCAGGTATACCCAGTCTTCCAAATATTTCTTTAAGTACTTCAATAACAGATTCACTTGTTTTACTCGCTAGTCTTACTATTTCAAGCCATCTTGAATAATAATCCTCGATTATTAAATACGTATTTCCACTGAACTCAGCAATGTCCAAAGCTATTTTACTAAAAGGTAGATCTGGTATACTATGTGACAACATGGGTGGTTTTATTTTAGATTTCTTAAACTTCATACAAATAGAACAGGACAAGATAAAATTTTCAATTTGAGCATTAATGTTAGGATAGTAAAATAATTGTTTGGCACGAGCTCTTGTCTTAGTTACACCCATATGTGTATCATGTAATTTATTTAATACATATTGTCTCAATTTTCTGGGAACTACAAGTCTTGTTTCATAGTATACTAATCCTCCATCAATACTAATTGCATTCCTCAACTTCCAGTAGTGTTTAATTTCTCCTCCTTCATTAATTTTTTAGGCCACCCTTTTATACAGTACTCAATAATTTTACTAATACTTCATCTTTTTAGTTTGCTCTATAAATTCTAACTCCTTAGCATTTTTAAAATTTACTTCTGCTTCACTTATAGTATGAATAACATCAGTCATTGCTTCTTCACCTTTTTCCTGCCTTTTATGTAATTTCTACTCAACAAGTCAGCTACATACATATGTCTGCCAGGTAAATACTGCAAATTTATATCATATATTAAAGTTTTAATCTTAAACGTTTTAAGCGATTGTTAGGAATTTATGTAATTCTTTTGCATAATTGAAATTAGTGGCTGGTGATCAGTAAAACCTTTATTGTTTGACCATAAATTAAAGAATGGAATTTGGAACAAGCAAATACTATTGCTAACATTTCCTTCTCAATCTGAGCATAATTTTCTTCGGTATTGCTCAGACATCTTGACGCAAAGTATAAAGGATATTTTCCTGAAAACACAGCATCCCAGTGCTTTTCAGATGCATCACATTGGATTTGTAATTCTACTTTTCCTCAAAATTTTTAAAATTGTTAATTTGCATAGTCTTTCCTTTAAGTTTGTAAACGCCTGTTGACATTGACTACTCCAGTACCACAAGACATTTTTTTTTAAAAGCTCTCTAAATGGAGTGACCATTTCAGAAAGATTTGGAATAAATGATCTTAAGTAATTTAACATGCCCAAAAAAGATTGCAACTGTTTTTTATTTACAGGTTCTACAAGTTCCTTAATAATTTTTATTCTCTCTGGGTCTGGTGTCACCCTTGTTCATTAAAATGAATCCTAAGAATTTAATTTCATTCATGGCATACTGTAATTTTTCTCATTAAATTTGACATTATACTCTAATGCTTTTTCCATGACTTTATGTAATATTTGATCATGTTCACTTTTCGTTTCAGCGCAAATTAGAATATCATCAAAATAGACTAGAACACCTTTAATCCCACCAAAATAACTAGACATCTTTTTGAAAATTTCTGGAGCCATTGAAATTCAAAAGGTAAACGCTTAAAGTTGTATGACCCAAATGGGCTACTAAATGTACATAATTGCTTAGAATGCTCATCCAACTCGCAATGATAAAACCGTCTTTCAAGTCTAATACAGTATAAAATTTTTATTTGCTAATGTTGGCCTTATTTCATCTAATGTTGGAATTTGATACATCTCTCTAATAATAAATTTATTAATTTCCCTTGGGTCTAGACAAATGCGTAATGTTCCATCCGGCTTTTCAATTATTACTAGGTTACTTTGCCATTCACGTGGTTCACTGCTATGCTCGATCAAGTCTAATCTCACAAGCCTATCTAATTGTTCTTTTAATTTATCATAAATTTTCATTGCTACTCTCCTTGGAGGACTTAACTTGGGAACTGCATTTTTTGAAATTTTAATATGAACTTTATCTGGGAATTTGCCAATACCGTGAAATACATGTTTATATTCTCTTACAAATTTTCCTTTTCTGTAGTATTTGTGTAAATTTGATTAATTTCAGGCATTTTATACTTTAATTGTACACATGCCTCATAACTTATGAGTGGCACACCTTTATACTCAACCACTTCAAACAATTGTTTAATTTTAGCTTTTTCGCTTTGCAATTCTAATACTACATTTCCCTTTGACTTAGTTTCATATCCACCAAAAGATTTTATAATTACTTTACTATTATTCAATTTCGATATTCCCAAACTTTTCAGCATATTATACGGCATAACATTAATTTCAGCCCCAGTGTCTAGTTTTACTAAAACTTCGATTCCATTAATGAAAATTGTATTGGTCCATGATTTCTGCATACCAGTCTCTAATGTGTTAGCTTCAATTACATCTAGTGTCACATACTTCTCAAATTCAATATTATCAACCTGACCTTTAGACAAATTTTCTACTTTACGACACTTTACTTTAAAATGATTTAATATACCACAATTACCACACTTTTTACCATATGCTGGACACTCATTTATTTTATGTATTTTACCACATCGCGTACAATTATGTATCATGTATTCCCTTTTCTCATTTTCTACTTTATTACTATTATAATTATTGCCCTTATTTTTAACAAATTTATTCATTTTTTTCCTAATACCTGATCCATTACGATAAGAATCCCGAGACGACTGTTCACTTATTTTGTCATTACTCCATCTACGACTGCTTTCGACGTTGAAAAGTGATTTTTTGCTGTCCTCTTGTACCAATTGCCTGTTGATTTCAGCTTGCTCGACTGCTCGACAATGCTTGACAACTTTTTCCAATGAGAAATCATCCCTTAGTAGACTTGTTTGAACATCCTTATTTGAAATTCCCAGCACTATTTGTGTTCTTAATAGCTTTTCTTCACATTGCCCCAAATCGCATGACTTCACTAATTCTCTCAGATCAGTGTAAAATTTTTCAAAGCTTTCACCAATACTCTGTTTTCGCATAAAAAACTTATAGTGTTCCATGACTTCATTTTTCCTTGGTATGCAATAATTTTCAAGTGCTTCTAAGATTTCAATCACCGTTACTTCTTTAATTTTAAGAGTGTTATAGACTTTAAGGCCATCAGATCCAAGCAAATTTAATAATATTGCTACTTTTGTATTTTCTTGTTTGACATGACACTCTGTCGCATCAAAATAAATGTGAAGCTCTTGTTTAAATGATTTAAAATTTTCGCACATATTACCTGTCATTTTTAATTTTTTTTTTTTTTATTTTATTTAGAACTCTTAGTGTATACTATTAAGTTCGACAATTAATTGAAAGCACAAAAGAAAAAAAAAATATATATATATATATATATATATATAGCATAATAAATTTAAAAAAAAAATAATAATAATAATAATAAAAAAAAAAAAAAAAAAAACTATTAATAATAACAACAATGATGATAATAAAGTAATCATAAAAAGTGACAAAATTAAGAACAAATTATATAATAAATTTCATACATAAATATAAAAAAAAAAAGAAGAGAAAAAAAAAAAACAACAAAGTAAAATATAAATATAAATTAGATAGAAAATCCAGCCTCATGTAAGAAGGAAATAATAAGGATAATAGCAGGAGCGGAGTTTGACTTCAGGATAGCAGGGAGATTAAAAGGAATATTTAAAGAGATAAGGGATTTGGAGAGAGTAATACGCTTGACGGATAAAGCGGGACAATTGAAAAGGATATGGGATAAATCGCAAACGCTTTCCTCCACATGGAGTGTACAAAGTGGTGAATTGTTGAGATTAAGTTTATAGGCGTGAGAAGGGAGAAGATGATGGCCCACGCGTAATCTATTAAATTTAACAATGAAAGATCTGGTTAAATCTAAATCTACGAACCATATTTTATTAGGGATGTTGGGCATAATGGATTTAAAACTGGAAGAGAAGCGTTCAGGTAAGGTATTCCAGTAAGTAGACCAGAGTACAAAACGTGACGTCGCAAAAGCAATATGAGGTCAGACCAGGGAATTAAAGAAATGGAAGGACATATTAAATTAGAAGAGGATTTAGCCAAACTATCTGCCATCTCGTTACCATGTAACCCGACATGACTAGGGACCCAAAGGAACTCAATAGAAAAATTTAATTGACAAAGGCGGAACAGAATAGATTTAATACGTAGAACAAGAGGAGATATGTGAGAATTGTAAGGGTTTGAAGTAAGAGATTGGAGACATGACATTGAGTCAGATGCGATTAAAAATTTATTTGGTGAAAAAGAAGAAATTAGGGTGAGCGCTTCGATAATGGCATAGCACTCAGCAGTGAAAGAAGAGGAAGAGGGTGGCAAATTACTAGAAAAGGAAATACGTAACTCTGGAATATAAAAGGAATAACCGGCAGAGAGAGGGGAGACAGAGCCATCAGTATAAACTGCAACGAAATCTGGAAAATTATTAAGGAGGAAATCCGAAAATAGATTATTTATTACCGTAGGAGAAGTAGTTTTTAGATCAGCGGAAGGAATACGAAGGAAAAATCTATCTATATGAACAAGAGGAATATTAAGTAAGGAATCGTAATCATACTCATATAAAGGAGGTTTGGCATAAATTAAAATATATTGGTGGAAAGAGGAGATGGAGTTAGCTGTCAGAGAAAGGATAGGAAGAGATTTAGGAACGTAACGCCAAGATTGAAACAAAGAATAAAAATATCAAAAATTGTAAGATTAGAAAGAGATAAGGACTTAAGGAGAAATTTACCGGCAAGCCACCGACATCTGATGTTGAAAGGAGGACACATAGATTCAACCTCGATTGCTGGAAGAGGAGTTGATTTTAAATAACCCATACAACATCTCAGACAAGTCGCTTGGATTTTATTAAGCTTACTCCAGTTGGAAAAAGAAGCAGAGCCAAATAGAAAGCATCCATAATCAAGTTTAGAGCGTATAATAGATTTGTAAATAGATAATAAGGAAGAGGGATGGGAACCCCACCATGTACCGGTAACAGATCTAAGGAAGTTAGCCCATCGAGAACAAAAAGAAGTGAGTGATATGATATGTGGTAACCATCGTAATTTAGAGTCAAGTGTGATTCCTAAGTAAGTGATACTGTGGACAAAAGGTATAATATTATTATCAAAATAAATATTCGGGGATCAAAATATCTACGCCTGGTAAAGATTACAGATTTGCATTTCTCAGAAGCGACTAAAATGATAAACTGGTAAGTATAAGATTAAGTTCATTAAGAGCAAGATTGAGAGATTCAATAGCAAGGTTAAGGAATTTATTTGAAGAAAAGACAACGATATCATCTGCATATATAAGACAATTATGACCGTGCCTAGAAAGATGATTTGCAATAAAGCTCATATAAACATTAAAGAGTAACGGACTAAGGCAACTACCCTGTGGAAGACCAGCGTAAGTAGAACGTGTATTATATGAACCATAAGGAGAGGTGAAAAAAAGGCTTCTACTTGAAAATAAAGAGAGATAATGTTACAAAATTGGGAGGAACGTGTAAAGATAAAAGTCGAGAGATTAATGTAGGAATATTAACAGAATCAAAGGCACCACGAATATCTACAAAAGTGGCAACAAAAAATTTTTTATCATTGAAAGAGTGATAGATATTACCGATAAAAGTTGAAAGGCATTCCATCGTACCCATACCTTTCCTAAAAGCAAAAAGGTTAGACGGTAAGATGGAATTATGTTCTAGCCACCAATCAAGCCGTGATTTTAGCATACATTCAAAAGTTTTACATAAAGCAGAGGAGAGTGCTATGGGACGGAAGGAAGTATTTGAGTTGGGTTTGGGAATAGGAATGACTTTATATGACTTCCAAGGTAATGGAATTTGCTGGGTAATCAGAATATTATTCAAGACGTTAAGTAAGAAATCGAGAGCATTAGAAGGAAGATGTTTTAGCATAACAGGAGAAATATTATCAAGACCAGAGGCGATTGAACGACGTGAAGATATGGCGTAATTTAATTCCAAAATAGTAAAGGGATTTGTAAGTATATGAGAAAGAGGCGCTTGAGGACAAAACAAAGGACAGGCTTCAGAAAAATTGGGAACATAACTAGGAGCAACTTTGGAGCAAAAATCATAGAACCAATCCTCATTAATGGGGCGATGAATTGGAAAGACACATTTTTTAAAGCGTCTAGCTGTATTCCAAAGAGAATGAATTGAAGATGACGGATTTAAACTTGAACAGAATTTTTTCCAAGCTTTTCTTTTTTCGTTTTTTAGATGACGTGTAGTAAGAGCACAAACGTTACGATAATTGAGAAAATCAATCATAGCGCCGGAACGCCGAAACGTTTTAAAAAGTAGTGATCTCTTTTTGACAGCATCAGTACAAGTGGAATTCCACCAGGGAGGAGAAGGGGGATACGTTTTATTCTTATTATTTTTTGTAGGAATAGAGAATTTGGCGGCATTATCAATAATATTTGTAAAAGTAGAATACGAGTTAACGGAAGGAAGATTATTAGATAAAGAGGAAATAGAATTTTGAATATAGAGTGTAAAGGATGCCCAGTTTGCTTTATTAAAATCAAAAAGATTAGAACTAATAGAAGCAGAACCAAAACGTCAGAGGATGATAAGGGATTTCTGGAACCTGACTGAGAAAACACAGAAATTAAAATGGGAATATGATCACTACCATGAGGGTCGTTAAGAGTGGACCAACATAATTTCCAAATAAGATCAGGTGAACAAAAGACAAATCAATAGCAGAATCAGAAGAGCCAGGACGGCCCAGATGTGTAGGACTTCCATCATTAAGGATACAGAGACCTAAAGAGCAGATATTATCATAATTAAATTGCCACGGCAAGAAGCCATGGAAGATCCCCAAGCAGGATGAAACGCATTAAAATCGCCACCGAGTAAGGAATTGTGTCGAACAAGGCTAAATAAAGTGTACCAAAGATCAGTAGGAATATTCGAATCACTAGGAATATAACAGGACCATAATAATAGAGGCGAGGAAGTATCTGGAAGAAAAACCTCAGCACCGACAATATCAATTTTATAATTTAAAAAACGCGTTTTATTATCCGCATCAAGGATTATGGGTCTTGACTTCAGTGAGTTATGGATAATAATTGCTGCGCCACCATAACCATCTTGGCGATCAGATCTAAAACTAACATAATTTGGGATATTATAGGAGCGAGAAGGTAAGAGCCAAGTTTCAGAAAGAAGTGCAATTGAGCATTTATAGGACGGAAGTAGATACTGTAAGGAAGGAAGGCGAGCCGGCAAACTTCTAACATTCCACTGAAGAATATTAACAAAATTGTCTAAATTTGAAGAATTGAGAATTATAGACATAAGTAGGAAAAAGTTTTAAGGATTAGGGTTAGGAACGGCAAGAAGGGAGTGCAAAGAAGATTCAATTAAAGATTGAAGAGAAGAGGGTGAAAGAGGAGAAGATAATGAAGGTGAATTAATAAGAAATTCAGATAGTTTGAGTGATAAGGTATGAATCCAAGAGAAATCGTAAGCATTACGAGCTAATGAATGATCCTGTTCTGAAGTGTGATTTAAATAACTACCATTGGGAGAAGAGTAAGACGGTACCGGAGAAGCGAAAAATTTTTTTTTGGGAGGAGATGAGGAGCGGTCTTTAGATTTAGGCTTTCTAGAATTGAAAAGTGATGGCTGTCGTTTAAATTAGGAAAATCCTTACTATACGGAGGAGTAATAGGTTTCATAGTATTGGAAGCAGGAGGCTGTCTATCTACAACATCAGAATATGTAAAAGCTGATGAAACACGATTGTTTTTCTTGAAATCGAAAGCGTCCTGGTAAGAGATGTTTTCTATAGCCATGATTTTTTTAATTTCTCTTTGAAAAGTCCATTCCTTGCAATTACGATCTGTAGCCAAGTGAGGAAGATTACAAAAAAGACAAACGGGATCAGTAGCTTGAATGACTGGACAGGTCTCAATTGAGTGCTTATCACCACTGCAATGACTACATCTTGGAACACTACGACAGAATTTTTTTGTGTGTCCAAAACGTAAGCAATGGTTGCACTGAACGGGAGAACGGATACTAGGGTTGACTTCAAATAACATATTAAACAATGATATCATCTTTGGAAGTTTCGGTGACAAAATTTGAGTTCAACTATACGAGTTGGTACAATAATTCCTTCTTTCTTTATAGAAATGCGTTTGAATCCTTCGACGAGGACCGGTGATTGAAGCCCTTCCCAAAATTCTTCTTCCGAAATGGAGACGTCTAATTTTATTACACCATATGAATAGATAAGAGAAGATGGAATACTTGCCGAAAAACCATGATCGCTTAGAGATTTCGAATTTAGGCAGTTATTTCCATTTACAATGGAGTCGAATGAAATTTTTATTTTTTTGAAACTGGCAGGTTTGATGTTAGTAATACCAGTGAAATTATTAGAAAAAAATCTGGCGGCTTTGAGTGGATGCCAGCTTCCTAAATTTTTACTGGTATCAATGCATTCGACAAGAATTAAAATAGGACCAACATAATCGAGCGAAAAATGTTGTTGAGTATTGATAGATCTGTTGTTATTTAAACGTAAGTCTGCAAGTGTAGAAGTAGAATTCGAAGTCAATAATAAATTTGTGTTTGACGTGGGTACAGGTTCATTAGAATAATTTAAATCGGCACTGCTATTAATTACCATTTGCACTGGTTCATTATCGTTTGGCGATAATGGACTGTTATAATTAAATGACGATTGCTCAGTAATTAAAGACGGTGGATTCGACATAATTTGTTGAAGTCCGGGAGAAACGGGGCTAGACGAATTTTTTGACTTACGATTCTTAGAAACAGTGGTCCATTCTGAATCAGATCCGATTTTCTTATTGAAAGATGTTTTCATTTTAGTTGTGCCGGGCTTTTGACCGGCACGAGAATCGCCGCCCGAAGACGACGACATAGAAATAACGGCGCACACTAAAGACACTAATTAAGCGATAATCAACCGAGAATAAGATATAATACACGTCTGTACGCAAAGACGGACTATACGCGAATGAATATTTATAATTCAATGTGGATTCACTTACCTACTATAATATTTTCCAAACCATGAAAATTAATTGATATATATCAAATACCAACCATACAGATTATTACACAATTGTTGATAAAATGGAAAATTGTACAAGAATGTATACGAATCAGTGGCGTATTTACGGGGGGTTATGGGGGATAGATCCCCTCCCTTGAGCTTTTTTTATTTAGTTTTTGATATTTTATTTTATTTTTGACTATTTTTTTTATTTACAATAGCCAATAGGTATGGATAATCTAATATAGGAAATACGTCAATAAACAGTAAGAATTGAACGTTCGTTTGAACGCCCGTTATATTTAACGTAAGGTAATCGCGTGTTCAACGATAATGAACATTGGTACATTATGTCATTATCAATATTCAAAAGTAGTTGGGTACGTCTGTGTGACTGCAGAATAAATTTGTTACTAGACTTTCAAATATTGTTATCGAGTACAGGCTGGGTTTTCCACCATTTGTCAATCCACAACATGACTATCGGCCTATAAATAAAATTACCTATATTATATCACAGATTAGATGAATATTTATTATTCATCTAATCTGTGCTTATATATTATTATTGTTCGATAAGCTTCACGTTATTAGTTACCTATTACATTTTATAACCTCAATTTCAAACCCAAATTATTCGTAAATGTGATAGACGACAGTAATGAGTGTTTCTAGTACTTACGTTTTACATCCTTTACCAAGCTTACACTGTTTACACCGTTTTACCAGCGTTTGCCGTTATTCATTGTGACTTGTACAACACAAATTGTACTTATATTTTGAAGATTTATTACATCGTTTTATAGGTATATTATATTTTGATTTTCTGTTTTATAAAAAAATAAATAATTAATATAAAGTATGGATTTAAAATCGTCAAAAAAAAGGAATACTATACTTTCGTATTTCTCGACAAATAAAAAATCTCGAACTGAGAATAATGAGGTGCGTACATTTTTATCTTTTTCTTCATTATTTTTTAAACTTGCATTCTAATATTGATTGTTACGCTATTTAGGCACCCGTACAATTAGAAATTGAACCTTTATCAACAATGTAAACTACAAAATTTGTGGTAGAGGACACTCCTGTTCAATCATCAATTTTGCAATCGGAATATTTGGTGAGTTAAAATATAAAGATCAATAACAAATTAAATATTTATTTTTAATCCGTCCTTGGTGTCATTAAATGTGTAACACCATTGTTAACGTGTGTACGTTTAGCTTACATGTTGAAAAAATGTAATATTTTTGTTACAATTGAAAATAGCTTGATTTTTTTAATACTATATTATTACTTATAAACTTGTAAAACCGTTTCTTAAGAAACAACAACTTTTTTACATGTAAAAATTTGAAAAAAAAAATCAAAATATTTTCGAAAAAAGAAAACTTAATACAAAATTAATTTATTATTATGAATAAATATATATATATATATATATAATATATATTTATTATACAAATTTATAAAGGAGAATGTAGTCAGTGAAATTCAACAACCTTTCAATAATATTAATGATACTGGCCGTACAGTAGATCTCTTGGTTTTAACAGATGCTGATAAAAGTCTTGTAAGCATATAACACAAGTTTCTTTACACTACTTTTGTTATTAATTCATTTTTATAGTCATTATTAATAAATAATAATTAATAAAAGTAATTATTGGGGATAATTGTTTCATTTTCGGTACCTATTGTTATTTATTATACTCTAGGTTCTTACTAATCTGTGGGTACCAGATGTAAAGTATGAATTCCCACTACTTAAACAAAATGAAAAACGTGGATTAAAATTTCAATTTAAGTGGCTTGCGGAGTTTAATTGGCTGTGTTAGTCTGCCATGAAAAATGGTGCATTTTGTAAACATAGTGTCATCTTTGCCAAAAGTGGTGGTGTTGGAAATCAACCCTTGGGAAATTTTGTAACTGTTCCGTTTAATAACTGGAAGAAAGCGAAAGAGGTTTAATTATTTAATAGTTGCATAACTTATTTTTAGAGTTTTTATCTAAAAATTGAATTATTTTTTACAGGCTTTTCGACTTCATTCTAATTTAAAATATCATATATCAGCAGTACTCGATTCTGAGCATTTTTTAAATGTTCTAAATAAAAAAGAACCATCTATTATACAACACATTGATCAAAATAGGTAAATAATTATACATTTAGATAATAAAATATATAATTGTAATTAAAAAAAATAAAAATTATTTATTATAATATTTTTAGAACGGCTGAAATTGAAAAAAATCGGAAAAGAATTAAACCTATTATTGACTGTAATATTTTATGCGGTAGAGAAGAACTAGCAGTATGAGGACATAGAGATTTTAGCAGAATTTCTGTTGATGAAGATACTTTAAGCCAAGGCAATTTTCGTGCTATATTTAGATACAAAGCTAAAGGGGATGCATTTTTACGTAATGTTCTTGAAGGTTCAGGAAAACGCAATAAATATACAAGCCCTATTATCCAAAATTAAATAATATAGTCATGTAACACAATAATATTGAGAAAAATTGTAAATAATATTAATTAATCTAAATGTTTTGCGGTTCTTGCTAATGAAACAACCGATGTATCGACCAATGAGCAACTCAGTGTATGGGTTCGATATATTGATGAAAACAATAGGCTGCATGAGGATTTATTACAGTTTTTTGAAACCAACAGTTTGACTGGTGATGATTTAGCTAACTCAGTATTAAATGGTAATTGTAAATTTCATATGTATGCTATGCATTTTAATTGATTTATATTATTTAAATAAATTCTTGTTGGTAGGCTTAAACAGGTGTGGACTTGATTGTAATTATTTATACGGCCAGGGCTACGATGGGGCCATTAATATGGCTGGCCGATTTAAAGGAGTACAAGCTATTGTGAGATCTAAGTACCCAAATGCTATTTATGTATATTGTGCAGCACATTCTTTGAACTTGATTGTTTCAACGACTAGTGACATAAAACCTATCAGAAATTGTTTGGGAGTAATAGAAAAAGTATATAATTTTTTCAATACTCCTAAAAGAAATTCTGTTCTTTTAAATACAATTGAAAATTCAAATAATTTACCTCAAGTAAAACAGCTCAAACGAATTTGTGCTACTAGTTGAATTCAACGCTATGATGCTGTAAATTATTTTTCTGAACTAATTTAATTTGTTCTAAACGCATTAGACATTATATCCGATTGGAAAGAATCAACAGATGCTGCAATGCTTCAGAAAGCGTTAAAAGATTCAGAGTTTCTGATTTCCATGAATGTTATAAAGGTGTAGTATATATTAAACTAATATATATAATATGTATGTGTATATAAAATATATATATATGTATGTGTACATAAATATATATATGTATGTGTATGTATATATGTATGTGTACATAAATATATATATATTTTTTAAATTTTGTTTCAGGTATTATTTTCTTATGGACTTCCTTTGTGTAAACAATTTCAAAAGTTCATATTGATTTGAAAAAACTATAAGTATAGTAGAAAATGTAATAGCTACTCTGAAATGTATCAGACAAAATAATGAAATAGAATTCAGTATTATCTACAATGATGTTAAAGTAATATTTTCTTTTAATATTATTTGATACCATTCACACGCCATTCACTATTTTACAAAATATTTATATCAGACTTGGGATTCAATACTTTTTAAAAAAGTATTTGGAATACATATTCCGAATACTTCGAAAAAAGTATTCAGAATATGTATTCGAATACTTCATGACAATAGTATTCCCTAAGTATTTTGAATACTCCACAAAAAGTATTCCAAATACTTTTAGAATACTCTTTTTATTAGTTTTCAATAATACGAATTTCAAAATGATAATTAATAATTATATTATTTAATATATTATATTTATATAATATAACTATCTGAATTACCTGGCTTCGCCCATGCGCAGTTTTGAACGAAAACTTGTTCATATATTCATATATGTACATGTTATTTTTAATAACAATTTAAATGGTCACCATGGTAACTGTTTAACGCCTAAAATCCTAAAATTTCCCTTATTAGCTACCACTCTTGGAAAGGGTAAGAGGGTGAAAAATACTTTGAAAAATATTCTCATACCTACCAAATATACAAAAAAAAAATGTCATTTAAATCGATCGAGCCGTTTCGGAGGAGAGTGGTGACAAGCACTGTGACACGACATTTTTATATATTAGATATATTATATTATTTAATCGAATACAACAGTCTTCAATATATATTTAGGTGTTTAATAATTTTTTTTATAAATTCTGTTTTCATAAATTAACACAATAATTAATAATAAATTAATACTAACCATTAGTTATAAAGTATAACACAAATATAATAAGTTATTATATTTGTGTTATACTTTATAAAAAACAGTGTAATCAAGCATATTTGATTATTTGAATAAGGCTGGGTCCAAACATCAAACATAGCAAGATTACTGGTAAAATAATTGATGCTGTTTTAAATATCTACTGCTGCTACTCATCTTTTTTCCCGAAATACTTACTTTTTACATTTAAATAACAAGTTATTATTTTTATGTAGGTACTATTTTAAATATGATTGGTCTTTAAAAAAGTATTCGGAATACAGTATTCCGAATACTACCCAAGTCTACATAATATGATGTATATAACTAATTTATACTTATAGAATGTGTTTACTACTCATTATAATTTAATGTAATATATTATAGAAAATAGCAGATAATGTTGGGATTGAATTGCAAGAAAAAAGAATATCTTCTAAACAAATGCATAGAGCTAATCCAAATTTACAAAATCCTTCAATTGAACAATACTACCGCATAACAGTATTTTTACCATATATTGATAACTTTATATTACAAATAATGGAGCGATTTATAAATCATAAAAGTATTTTTGAAGGTATTTATATCACATATTTTATATTATATTTTCAAGTTAAATCTATATCGAAATTTGTATTATAAATTAATTATAGTATACACTATACATTAAAAATACTGAATAGCTATATAAATAACTAGACTGACAAAGAATTTATAATTTTATTATTGTAATATTTACTGTTATAGGGTTTGATTGCATTTTTAAAACCCAATCACTACCACTTGATATAAATGACAGAAAACAATTTAATAAGCTTGTGAATATATATTCACCAACTATAGATAAATATGCTGGCATTGCTGAATTAATAAGAGGAAAACAAAACTAATGACTAATAATATTATTCTCAGTTCAGGATTACAGGCATTAGAAATTTGTGATGAAGAATTTTATCCTAATATTTATATGTTGATAAAAATATTTTGTACACTTCCAGAGTCAACAACAACTCCTGAGCGATCATTCTCCAATTTCAAAATAATTAAGACCTATCTTAGAAATAATATGAATGAAGTAAATGAATAGATTTTAAAATAAGGTATATTATTATAACTATTTAAGAATTTGTGCATTTGTTTATTATAGACTAGACTGAATGGACTAGCTTTATTAACATGTCACACAGAAATTAAAATTACATCAGATGAAGTCATAGACGAATTATCTCTAAAAAAAGAAAAATTGAATTTGTTTTATAAAATAGGTTACTATTTTATTACTCGTATATTATACTATGTTAAACTTAAAAATTGTATTCTTTATTTAATACGCCTTATAATACTAATACTAGTATTAGTATATAGAGTATATAGTGTAAACATGGTAGTATGTGATAGGTACCTGATACCTATAAATTATTAGAGTAAATAGTATAGAGTACTAGTATTAAAGTATAAGCATTTTTAGTGAAAATATTGGTTTTACTAAAATTTATTTCCATACCCCCTCAAGAAAATCCTAAATACGCCACTGATACGAATGCAGGTAACAGCACAAATATTAGATTATAAAACAAAAAACTATTAAAACAAACATATACTAAATATTTTAAAAGTATAGCATAGTTTATTGTATTATTTAATTATATATTTATTATAATATGGACGGAAAACTTGATACATATATTAGAAATTGAATTTCGGTATACAAAGATTTATATTTTTTATTGATAAAACACATATTAATAATTATTAAATAATTATAATTTATAAAAATAATAATAATAAAAAAAAATAATAATAATAATAATAACCCGTGGGGGTTTGCCAGAACCTCTATCGGGCGCGGTCCCCTGCGAATGAGGAATGCTCGCTGCACGCCTGTTGTGTATAGGGTAGTGGGGAAATAAAATATTCGTCGTGGAACAAAACCTGGCACACCATGAAGTACAATGAGAAAGAAGAAAGCCACGGATAAATGTAACGACGTGAACGGGGTCAGTGCGACATCGCCTGACACCGCGTCCGGCAGAGGAACTGAGGTGTCCTCGGTCGTCATCATGCAAAATCCTCAATCTTCCACCCCTACTCAGCAGCAAACTTCACCTGCCACCTATACACATTTCAACATACAAAGAATTGTAGGTGATGGTAACTGTCTATTCAGATCAGTGAGCCTGTATCTTTACAATACACAGGATAAACACACGGAATTAAGAGTAGAAGCAGTTTTTTTATATAAGAAGACACTGGAACCAACTGAAAGAATATCTGGTTCTAAACCCTTTAGAAACAAACGACCAAAGAAGTTACTGTTACAATATGAGACAAAATGGTACATACGGTACAAGCGTAGAAATCTTGGCGATGTAAGAAATACATAAACTAACCTTCATGATATATGCAGAAAATGAAAGAATCGATAATGACCAATACGTAACAAATAAGAATCCTACAATAATCAATAGAATGTCTTACTAGAGAAGCATTAAACTACTCATTACAGGAAATGTGGAAAGTGGACACTACGAATTATTAGACAAAGACACGGAGAAAGAACAAGGACAGAGAGCAGAGGGCCAAAAACCTAGCAATAAGTCAGACAAGAGAAAAGATACACAAAAAAAGGGGAAAAAACAAAGTATCTCCAAGTGGCAAAGGGGGAAATAAATCTAAAGTAAAATGGACCAAAGAGGAATATAAAGAAATAATACTGTTGTCGCCGAAGCAGCTCCTGCGAATAAAGCGGTTGGCTGCAACGACTCGCGTCGTGTAAGGACTTCGTCAGAGTTTCAATTAAATACACGCGAAATTTGAATGTGAGCCGAAAAA
Organism: Slavum lentiscoides; assembly: GCA_032441835.1. NCBI lineage: Eukaryota > Metazoa > Arthropoda > Insecta > Hemiptera > Aphididae > Slavum > Slavum lentiscoides. Next base: position 27,278,508 of record CM063706.1, read on the forward strand.
GAAAATAGTATAATAAATGTTACGAGTAACAACAAAATATAAATATGAAAAACAATACAATAAAATAAGAGGCGCCTCACATAATAATAATAATAATAAATCGTACAAACGAAAAAAGGTTAAGAACAACAAAAAAAAATTACGTACGATGAACAATAACGAAAACAAAATACTATAAGTACCTATATCAGGAATATAAACAAAAAAAGGCGCGGTTTGATAACACCGGCGGTTACCGGTATCACCGCCGTCTGACCTGGGTAGCGGTTGCTCCGTAGCGGTACAGGAACAGCTGGTGGCCCCACGAAAACTGACTCGATTGACGACTGGCCCAAAACAATTGGGAAATCCCACGAATCGTCGAGAATGGACCTCGCACTCAACCATACGAAAACGCCGAGCAGGAGATGTGGCGGCGGCGGCGCAAAATCGCGATGCCCAACGGCGCGGACGACAAATACAAAATGACGTCGTCGAACGAAATACGCAGCGTTGACGGCACAAATCGCGACGGTCGTACGCGTACAAATAATAAAACCGATCACGGTATCGCACGTCCGTGAATTACGTACTGTCGGCCGGAAAAGACGTAAAACGTGTGGAGTCGCCGACTATCGGGCGCCACACAACGTGTCAGCGGCACAGAAAAGAAAAACGGCGGACCGACGACAAAAATTCACACTGCCGAGCAGTTAACACGCCGGCGGATGGAAAACGACGACACGACCGGGCCGACGACAAATCGCGCAAAAACCGATGGGCGCTTATCGCTCGTCGCAAGACGAATGCGGGGTGGCGGGGACTTCGCGAACGTTCGACGCCGGCCGCGCTATCGCACGGACCGGTTGCCGACCGTACGTATGGCTCCGAGTTCGAACATCCTCCCCCCTTGGGAGGCTCAGCCTCACAAATTAGGTCTTGGAGAACTGGAGCCCATGCTTGATTGACATAGCGATGTCTTGATGGCCACTCGGCGCTCCGGAGATTTTCACGGTCAAAGTTCACGCACACGAAAATTAATTTTCCATTTTAACAAACAAAGAAACAAATACACAAAATAACCAGAATAAACAAAAGAACGGAATAATATTTTCTTAGATTATAATTATATGAACAACATTTATTGTATTAAAAAAAAAGGGGGAACATATGGTTCGTATAAATAATAATGTAACACAATTAGAGGCACAGTGCTTGTAAAATACCCTACTATTACTCGGTAGGCAGAGGCACTAGCTTGACTACAGGTCGAACAATAGAACCTGATTGAGTTAACACCCGCGCAACCCGGATGTGACCGTCGGCTCCAGGCAACACCTCCATAACCCGACCGAGACGCCAGGCAAGCGGCGGAGATTGACTATTGATAACTACCACCATATCGTCTACTTTCAGGTTCGGGACACCCCTGGTCCACTTGGACCGTTCCTGGAGAGTCGTCAAATACTCGGCCGACCATCGTCGCCAAAATGCTTGATGGCACTGGTCTAGCAATTTCCACCTATCTGTGAGAGGACGGACCGAATCAAGAACCGACTTAGGGGGAACCGCTAGTAACGGTTGACCGATTAAAAAATGCCCGGGTGTCAAACACTCCAAATCGTGGGGATCGTTGGACGCTGGCGTAAGAGGACGAGAATTAAGCACCGCTTCTACACGCGTTAAAATGGTAGAAAATTCTTCGTATGAAAAAACATGATTGCCGATGACACGAATCAGCAGGCGTTTGTTTGAACGCACTGCCGCTTCCCACAACCCGCCGAAGTGAGGGGCGCTCGGAGGATTAAAATGCCATTCGCATTGGGCGCGCGAATGCACAAGTGTCGCTTGACCTACAGGGCTGCTTATCAACATTTGTAATTGTTTATTTGCACCTACGAAATTTGTGCCGCAATCGGAGAACACGTCACTGGGCACGCCGCGTCGCGCCACAAAACGATCAAACGCCGCCATAAAGGCGTCAGTGGACAACTCCGACACTACCTCGAGATGGACGGCCTTGACTGTGAAACATACAAAGACAGCGACATATATTTTAAAAATTCGAGACTTTCGCAATTGCAACTCGCGCATTTGCAGTGGACCGGCAAAATCGACACCTACACGTGCGAACGGCCGACACTTTTGGATACGGGTGGCCGGCAAATCAGCCATAAACGGTTGTAGTGGTTTCGCAGAAAAACGCACACATACCACGCACCTAGTTAATACATCGTGAAGCACTGAACGGATGGAAACAATCCAAAACTGACGGCCAATTAATGCTGCCAAAACGCGCGGACCAGCATGACACGTCACACGGTGCCAACGTTGACACAACAACCGGGCCAAATGTGATCGTTTTGCTAACAAAATAGGATGTTTGCAGTCGTACACTAACAACGATTGTCGTAATCGGCCGCCTACACGGATTATTCCTTCGGAATCAATAAAGGGCGCCAACCTGGCCAATGGTTTTGACGAAATACGTTTACGACGGGCGAGTTCTTGCAACAAGACCGCGAAGTGGATCTTTTGCGATTCGACCACAAGGACGCGCACGGCATTGTCAACCTCGGACTTGCGTATGAAAAATGGCACGCACACCGTCGGACGTCCATGACGACAACATTCAACGAATCTACGCATCCAGGCCACGACGCGAATCATACGATCGTACGACGAAAAACGATTAAACCATTCCACCGGGCTTCGTCCACAAGAGTGGTACACGACAAAAGTCGAATCTCCGGTAGATCACACAAAGGGAGAAGGAGGAGGATTTTCCCACCCGACGGAGTTCCATACGCCACCGACGGCCCACGCCAATATTCATCGAGTCGAGCTAAAACCGACGGCATGACACCACGGATGCCGGGTCAGCAGGATTTTCACGCGATTCAATATACTGCCAATGACATGCGGGTAGCAAAGTACGAATTTGATGTACTCGGTTTGAGACATACGGTTTAAAAGACTCGTGAGGAACTGTCAACCACGACAAAACAATCATTGAATCGGACCATGCCCGACTACCGATAATATTTAACTGGCATTCCAAAATTTCACGAATGCGTTTGAGCCAACGGGCTAACAAAAGGGCGGCATTTAATTCCAATCGCGGAATTGTCAACGATTTAAGCGGAGCTAATTTAGTCTTTGTTCCAATCAGAAAAACGGATTTGTCGACTGGAGCGTCGGCCATACGCGCATACACCACTGCTGCGTACCCGCGCTGCGAAGCGTCACAGAATCCCAATAAATAACAGGAAGCTCCATGAAACGAATTAATATACCGCGGTACACGAATGTTGAGCAACGATGGCAAATCGTTTACAAAGGCGGCCCACTCCGCCCGAATATCACCGGAAATGGGTTCGTCCCATGACAACCCCGACTGCCAGATTCGTTGCATGATAGCTTTTGCAAAAAAGGTAGCAGGTCCGAACACCCCCAACGGATCAAATATACGCGCGATTAACGACAATATTCCGCGTTTAGTATACACAAACGGAAAATCAAGGCGCAATGCGCAGCTGAAATAATCGCCTCCCGGATGCCATTCGACGCCCAAAACTTTGGTGCCGTTTCCGTCAATTGGATCGAACGGCAAAGGCCCACCAACACGATTTATGGCGGGAACAGTGTCGAGAACCGATGGCGTGTTCGAAGCCCATTTCTTAAGTTCGAAACCCGATTTACCTAGCACCGAAATTAGATTTTCCTGAAGCTTTAAAACTTCTTCGACCGTATCTGCCCCGTCGCAAATATCGTCTACATAAGTTTGGCGCGTTAGCGCGTTGCGCACCGACTCTACATTCTCACAATCGTCCGACGTAACTGCCTGTAAAACGCGCAATGCAAGAAAAGGCGCACAATTGAGGCCGTATGTAACAGTATGTAATTTATATTCGAGTAACTTGTCGTGCGGCGAAGCCCGCCATAAAATGTGTTGGTACTTACGATATTCGGGTAAGACCAATACCTGGCGGTACATTTTACGAATGTCGGATGTGAAAACGTGTTTATGCACACGGAAACGAATAAGAATGTCCACAATATCCTGCTGCAATTTCGGACCAGAATACAAACAGCTATTCAAAGACGGACTGCGATAACCCGACGCGGAGGCGTCAAACACGACGCGAATTTTACTATCGTCTATCTCGGGACGATACACCGCATGGTGTGGAATGAAATAAGCTCCGGGGGATTTCGCAATCGACATATGCCCCAACGAAATATATTCAGTCATGAAATTTATATACAACGCCTTAAGTTGGGGATTGGATGCTAACTTCCGCTCGAGCGAGTCAAAACGTTTGCTTGCTACATCGCGTGACCCGACAAACGTGTCGGCGGACACTGGCACACGAAACGGCAGTGGCACGGAAAAACGTCCTGAAGATAAGCGGACGGATTGCTCACGGAAAATATTTTCACAACGCCCATCGTCAGTGAACGTGACGGGGGCAACTTCCGGCTCTTCGACCTGCCAGAACCGCTCCATCAACCCTTCGATTGATACAGCCAACGACACAGGCACTGAACAACACATGCCGGTATCCAACAACGGACCCATCACAATCCACCCGAAAATCGAACTAAAAGCCGCCGGAAGGTTCTTATCAATACTGACTTTACGACCATCCATAATCGTGGCATAAACATCCCCACCTAACAACACATCAATCGGCGCTGCGACGTCAAAGGTAGGATCCGCTAGCGCGAGGTTCGAATACCGATCTTTAATATCCGACGATAACGTGCTACGAGGCAAGTCTCCAGTAATAGAGGGCAACACCCACGCCTGAACGGATAAAACGGTTTCGTGCGCGAACCGCGGTCGCACTGTACATTCAACATACCCTTGAACATTTACCACGGGAACACCTGATAATCCACTGACGGGAGCAGTCCACCGAGCGCGTTTAAGGCCTAACCTATCCGCAGACGTCGCGGTTATCGCGCTAATCTGCGACGCGCAATCAACTAACGCGCGCATATTCTGCCAAGACCCCGACCGGTCGCGTATGTGTACAAGCGCGGTCCCAAGCATGACGGAAGCCGGCTGCCGCGCCCGTTGAAGCGGCACGGATGCACACAGTGACGCCTGCGGCAGATCCCCATTATCACGAAGGACCTCCGCGGGAGGGTGGAGAAGCTGGTGGTGTTTACGCGAACAACTGCCACAGCTAATTTTAGCTTGACATTTAGGGGCCCAATGATCAGCACTGAAACATTTAAAACAAAGCCGCTTCCCGCGCGTCCAGCGCGCGCGTTCGTCCACCGTCCAGGACTTGAACCGATCGCACGCCGTTAAACCGTGGGAACCCGAACAACACGGACAAGATTTATCCGAGACAGCTGTGACTAACGACGTTGGTCGAGAACCCCCCGGTTTCCATAACCGTTCTCTCCCCTTGCGCTGTCCGGATGAACTAATATTTTTTAACGACACGGTAGGCGCGTTATGTTTATGTGGATCACTTACCAGTTCTAAAATGGCCACTCGCGTTTGGATAAATTCTAATAATTCATTAATAGACGGATAATCAGACGTAACGGTTAATTCAAATTGTTTACGAGTAGCCACCGGCAAACACCGAAACGCGATAGAAAATAAAATGAAAGAACCCATATTGGGTATATTAAGCGCGTCCAACAATGCAATGTTTTCACTAAATAAACACAAAAACTTATTGAGCTCGTGAAACGACTCCTGCGAAAATGACGACGCATGCAATAAAGTGTCTACCAACGACGTAGCAACTAAACGCGGTCGATTGAATCGAGCTGACAACGTAGACCAAATTAATTTATAATTTTCCCCGGAGACGGGTATACCCCGCACAGCATCCGCCGCGGAACCCTTCAGACATCCGAGAAGGTAATACGTTTTATCAATATCGGACAAATTCGGTCGGCCATCGACTAACGCCACGAACCGGTCACGAAATGTGGGCCAATAACGGAAATCACCCTCAAATTGCGGTAACGGTATTTCTGGCAAACGCGAAAACGGTTGACTCGGGCCGCTACATATAGTGTGCGTCGATGCACGGGATCGCGGATCATCAAGCTTCACGGAATCATTAATATAAGCGGGGTCAATGACCTCAGCTCCCGGGGGAATCAAACTCGCGGCCACTGCCTTTGACGCGATGATAATTGCGCGCACCTCGGACGCGAAGTTGACGGAATACTCGTCGGTTTTATCTAACGCGATCAAATGGTCCAAAACATTTTCGTCTTCGGCTTGAAATTGCGACCACAACGTGTCTAGATCGGCAACCGCGATCATAAATTCGCGAGTTAAACCCTTTTCCCCGGTAACACGTAATGCCAAATCATGAACAGCGCGAATTCGCGACACCAAAGAATCACGCCGGAATTCGGCACGTACCTTTAAACGCGTTGCGCGCTCGATCGCCTTACCCTCGGCCATGTTGCAAAAAAAAAAAAAAAACAAAATCGACCAGGAAAAACAAATAAGTAAACTACAAAAAAACGTACAATTAAATCCTGTACAAGCACTGTCCACACTTAATTGAAACCTTGACGTCCCAACACAACGCTAACGACAAGAACGGAGGTCGAATGAAAAACCAAACGCGCTCTGCTACCAGATGTTGTCGCCGAAGCAGCTCCTGCGAATAAAGCGGTTGGCTGCAACGACTCGCGTCGTGTAAGGACTTCGTCAGAGTTTCAATTAAATACACGCGAAATTTGAATGTGAGCCGAAAAAGAAAATAGTATAATAAATGTTACGAGTAACAACAAAATATAAATATGAAAAACAATACAATAAAATAAGAGGCGCCTCACATAATAATAATAAGAATAAATCGTAAAAACGAAAAAAAGGTTAAGAACAACAAAAAAAAATTACGTACGATGAACAATAACAAAAACAAAATACTATAAGTACCTATATCAGGAATATAAACAAAAAAAAAAGGCGCGGGTTTGATAACACCGGCGGTTACCGGTATCACCGCCGTCTGACCTGGGTAGCGGTTGCTCCGGTAGCGGTACAGGAACAGCTGGTGGCCCCACGAAAACTGACTCGATTGACGACTGGCCCAAAACAATTGGGAAATCCCACGAATCGTCGAGAATGGACTCCTCGCACTCAACCATACGAAAACGCCGAGCAGGAGATGTGGCGGCGGCGGCGCAAAATCGCGATGCCCAACGTGGCGCGGACGACAAATACAAAATGACGTCGTCGAACGAAATACGCAGCGTTGACGGCACAAATCGCGACGGTCGTACGCGTACAAATAATAAAACCGATCACGGTATCGCACGTCCGTGAATTACGTACTCGTCGGCCGGAAAAGACGTAAAAACGTGTGGAGTCGCCGACTATCGGGTGCCACACAACGTGTCAGCGGCACAGAAAAGAAAAACGGCGGACCGACGACACAAAAATTCACACACTGCCGAGCAGTTAACACGCCGGCGGATGGAAAACGACGACACGACCGGGCCGACGACAAATCGCGCAAAAACCGATGGGCGCTTATCGCTCGTCGCAAGACGAATGCGGGGTGGCGGGGACTTCGCGAACGTTCGACGCCGGCCGCGCTATCGCACGGACCGGTTGCCGACCGTACGTATGGCTCCGAGTTCGAACAAATACTTTGTCATTATTATACCTCGAAAAAAACGGGAACTGCCAACCTCAAAGAAACGTTTAACTTGTGGACGAAACGAAATCCAAATCCAACTCATGAACTAAATCCTAACACCATTGCAACATAGGAGATTCATCTTGAATAATAACAAACTTACTGAAATAGAGTTAACCGAAATCATAGAAAAAGCAAAAATGCTTATGGGTAAGGAAACTGAGGATCAGAAAATGGAAAACAGTATAGAGAAAACAAGTAATAAGACTGCAAATTCAGGCAATGAAAAAATAAACATAGAGATCACTGACACCATACAAGAAGCAACTGATACTAAAATCATTCAAATCTTCGAAGGAAAAGACGAAGATATCGAATTAACGACCAAGATAAGAGAAATCACTAAAAGGGACCTTGAAGACAAAAATTCAGATGGAAAAATGCAAAGAGAGCCATTGAAGAAATTGAATGACAATCTGAAACTCAAAGGAAAAATAAGGCTAGGCAATAGAGCTATAGAAGAAATTATAATGAAACGACCAAATGAATTCAACCACACTAGGTATATCTCTAAATAAACCGATCTACGTTACCGCTGCAACAATACAAGACACAATGCTACCCCCAGCAACAAAAATCAACAAACAAAAGAAACCATGGTTAGACGAACCACCCTGGAAGAAAAGAATCCAGACTAAGATAACTGAACACAGAAAAGACTTATCACGCCTCAATGAATCTCTCCAACTGAATCTTAGTGATAAAATGATCAAGCAAAAGTGACAATTGTACGATAAATATAATATAACTAACACCAAAGAGTTGAGGAACAAATAAACAGAAAGTAACAGCAAAAGCATGCAGGATAAAAAGATATACAGAGATCAGCCCAATACAGACAAAACAAAATATTTGTAGAAAACACTGGGAAGTTCTATAACAACATTATGGGTGAAAAGTACTCTTTCGTTTTCTACACCACCAAAACAAAAAATTGAGACCTATTAGAAGAGCATCTGGGAAAGAGACATTGCACACAAACAAGCAGCCCTATGGATCCAACATGAATATGAAAAAACGGTCAACATCAACAGAACGGAGTGGGAAAGCATCGACGAAAGCGAAGTAAAAGCAGCCTTAGAAAAAATTGCAAACTGGAAATCACCAGGTATCGACGGCATAACAAATTTCTGGCTGAAAAAACTTCATGCAGCACACAAGAACTTAACAACTGCATATAACGAAATGATCAACAATAATGACACGGAAAAGCAAAAGTATTCCGGACTGGCTGACAAAGGGAAGAACATATCTAATACCCAAAAGCGAGAACACAGAACTAGCTATGAATTACCGACCGATTACCTGCTTAAATAATATGTACAAACTTCTTACAAAAATAATATCTGAAAGACTGCAACACTACTTAACAAAGAATAACTTGTTTCCAGCCGAACAAAAGGGATGTGTCAAAAATACATACGGATGTCAGGATCACTTTCTTATAAGCAAAACGCTACATATGGATTGCAAAGAAAGGAAGAAAAATATGTCACTGGAATGGATTGACTACGAGAAAGCCTTCGATAAAGTCCCGCACACCTGGATTATCGAGACACTGAATATCTACAGAACATCCTCTATCCTTCTTTCTTCCACCATCAAAACAATATATAACTCGAATACCGACCTGTACCTGATGTTAGACTCCAAGAGCAGCAGCAGTAACACCAGCAATATAATCATTGAAAACGTCAAAATAAGAAGTGGGATATACCAAGGAAATTCGTTGTCACCACTGCTATTCTGCGTTGCACTATTCCCCCTCAGCTCCATTCTGAACGGTACAAACATAGGTTATCAATGCAAACAAGAAAAAGAGAAAATCAATCACCTACTTTATGTTGATGACTTGAAGCTGGTAGCAAAAACTGACAACGAATTAGATAAGCAAATTGCGATTGTTAAAAAATTTAGTGACGACATCAGGATGGAATTTGGGCTTGATAAATGTGCTAAGGCATCATTTGTCAATGGAAGACTTGAAGAATAGCAGCACATAGAATTGAGGGATTCAACAGCCATCAATACCCTAGATCAAGCAAGCGTGTATAAATACCTGGGCATAGATGAGCACGATGGAATCCAGCACAAAAAAATGAAGACCAAACTAAAAAAAGAATAAGAGATATCCTAAAAACAGAATTAAATGCTAAAAATAAGATGACAGCAATAACATCGCTGGCGATACCTGTAATCCAATATAGCGTGGACATAATCAATTGGACCCAGGCTAAAACTAGACACGCAAACAGAAAAGATGCTTAATATGTTCGGCGCACTCCATCCACGAGCTGATATTGATAGGCTGTACATTCCTAGAAAAGAAGGAGGTCAAGGAATGATTAGTATTGAATCCATAAGTCCTATAACGTTGCTAAACAAGGACTCCAGAATTACCTAAAACTAAAAGAACGTGACAAATATTTAGGTATGGTGTTTAGATAACAACCAATCAAGGATGACGAAGCCAAGTCCAGAGTGCAGAAGAAAAAGTAGAAGACACCAACCCAAGTAAATCTGAAACAATAAAAGTAAAATAGATAAAGCAACGCCTGAAGCTAAGAATAAAAGAGGAACGAATTAAGAAATGGAAGTCCAAACAACTACACAGGAAATTTGCAAAAGAGTCGGAAAAGGAAACCATAAACCATAAACAGTCCTAAGCGTGGCTCAGTTACGCAAATCTTAAAACAGAAACGGAGGCATATAATAACAGCCTGCCAAGATCAAGCCATTGCAACAAATTATAATATGAAAGTGAAAATAATGAAAACTGGCAATGACCAAAAATGTAGACTTTGCCAGTCTTTCAACGAAACTATTCATCATATAATGTCAGGCTTCCCCATCTTGGCGAAAAAGGCGTATCTGGAGAGGCATAATGCAGTGGCAAAACAACTTCATTAGAATATCTGTTAACACTATAACGTAGATGCCGACAAAAAGTAGTATCAACACGACCCAGACCCTGTAGTCGACACAGCAGATGTTACAATCATATGGGATACCCAGATACAAACAGATAGGAGAATAATAGCAAGCAAACCAGACCTCATTGTAAAAGACAAAAAGAAGAAACAATGTCTCGTAATACATGTAGCTATTCCGTCAGAGTATAATGTAACAAAAAAAGAAGCAGAAAAACAATTGAAGTATTACAAATTGAAATACAAAGAATGTGGAATCTCAAAACTAAATTAATCCCTATCATCATTGGAGTAACAGGACTCATCTCCAATGTCACCTCACAAATAATTAAAGAAGTTCCTGGAACACATTATCTTATACAATTCCAAAAAACAGTGGTGTTGAGTACTGCACACATAATACGCAAAGTACTATAATACTATAATACTATAATACTATAATTTGTTTACGTAAACACCCAGCTAGGCAATGTAGTAGTCGATATTGCGTAAAATGTTCAAGGCCGCATAATATTTTATTGCACATTCCATCACGAAATGCAATAATCAAAGGTCCCCAACGACGACGCTCGCGACTCAAAACCGACGTTCGTTCTCTTTGCCAACGGCCGTCGTCTCGACTCGTTGCTCGCGCCTTATGTTTTTCGCCTCGTTTTACATTTATATGTTTCTCCGGTTTATGTTCCTTTATGTAAAATTTGTTAATGTTTTGTGTTGTTATTAAAGTCTTTTCGTTACAGTAAGTGACGTGTTTTATGTTTTTTTATATTCCTCCGTCTACGTCCACACGAGAAAATCGTCCGCGCAACATACGCGAATACACCGCACGTACGCACCGCGCACCCTTATCGCCATATTGGTGACCTACTCGGCGAAAAAAGCACGTGGTGTCGCATTCCCGTGGCTCCGTATTTCTTTTTCGTATTTCGTTTTCTCGCGTGTACGACGACATGGAAAACCTCGTAGACATCATGGCACTCGAAAACATTCTAACGAACGTCGCGAATCCGCCCGCCGCGAATACGTTTTCCGTGAAAAACGAAAACTCTTTGTTGACCGACGTTTCCACACCCGCAGCCGCAATCGCAAACATCCGTTTTTCCAGTTTCTGGCGTCACTGCAATGATATACCCACGCGGAAGCCGTTTTCCATAACCAACGCGTAAGAGCTGATCTCGTTCGCGTAAACCATGTGCTCGCCTCCCTGGACGAAGACGGAATACGCACTGTATCCGATTTACTCGGATCTGATACGCAATATACTGCGGTTAAGAACCGGCTTATTGCAAGATTTTCGATTCCGCAAGCCACACGTTTCGGATCCATCGTCCAACCAGGAGGCATGGGCGACCGCCGTCCGTCCCAGATGCTGCGGGACATGCGAAACGTACTGCCTGACGGAATCGGTGACGCAGCTTTAAAAGAATTTTGGTTGTAAAAGCTCCCATCGATCGTCCTAACCGTAATTTCTGGTCTCGACGGAAACCTCGAATATCTCGCCGAACGTGCTGACCGCATCATGGACGCAAGCGCCGGTCACGACATAGCCGCCATCTCAACAGCGAACGAATCCGAAAGTTTACACGCCATCGAAAACGCCATCGCAGCACTCACGGCGCAAATCATAGTCCTCACTACCGCACAGACGTCTCAAAGCCGGCCATCACGCAGTGAATGTCGACCACGTTCCCGCTCACGTACCCATTTCGACCGCGATTTCAAAGGATACCTGGTGTTTTTCCACAATCGCTATGGAAAAATGCGCGAAATTGTCGCGACCGTGTGCATTCCGTCGGAAAACTAGTTCAGGCGGCGGAGGCCTCGCTACCTGCCGCCGCCCACCCTCGCGTCGCGTGTTCGTTAAGAGGACGTAGTACCCGAAAATTACGCAGCGAAAACAGTGTTTCGTATTTCCAATGCAGCAAAGTCTATATTATTGGTATATTTGATTTGAAAGTGTCTCAAAAAGGTGAGATGTTTCTCTATGACATGTTGGAAACTGAATTTAAAAAAATTAAATTTAACTATTAATATTTGTCATTGAAATTTGGAAAATACCTAAAATGTTTTAATTTATACTTTATTTAGTATTTCAATAATCCAAAATCGGCTTCCTACATGTCACAGCAAAATTCTCACCTTTCATAATATGTTTGGTCTATTTAAAACAAATTAATACACTATGTGTACTATTGGAAATACGATGAGATGTTTTATGACAAAAACGTAAATTTCATCGCCATGAAGTGGCGCTGCCTATACCTAAAAGTTATTATTATGAAACGGCACTGTGTTCGTATAATACCCCACCACGTGTATTCGCACACGTATACAATTATCGCGGCTGACGGTGTTGCGGTCGAAGGTCGAATACGAGAATAATTTTGAAATGTGATTATTATTTACTATAAAGGGAGAATAGGTATTTCCGTACAGGTAGGTTTATGTTTTATATTGGTATAGATAATATGGAAAACCGTCGACCATTCACTACAATAAGCTGTAAACACTTTTGTATAAATCTGTACTTCAAATTATACACACGCATTACCTACTATTTATCAAACGTTAGTTTTAATAATAAATTAAAATTAGAATAATTTAGAATAATAATTGCAATTGTTTAAATTATTGTAAATAAAGACATTATCATATATATTACACGTGTATAATAATAAATAATAATATATCGTGGGTGTCGTATGGTGACAATGTGATCGTAGCATATATAGGTAGTACGTAATAATAAAAAAACACTCAAAATATGAATTACTTGAATAAAGATTTTAGAGTTTTGTTATTACTTTAAATTTGAAAACAATGATAAATTATGGCATTCGATAAAACGATTCTGAGCGGAGCATCGGCGTAATATTATTTAAAATTATCAAAAATTGTTTTCGTTAATATAGTGCAATGTTACATATTTAGTAAAAATTTCCGGTTTCTATGACGACTACTTTCAAAATGACGAAGAAGTAACGATAATCTATTTCAACAAAATCGCGTTTTTACCATTTTTATGTAATTTTTAACTAATAAAAATCACTATTTTGATTATCATCTTATTATTGTAATGATGACTCGTTTACACACAGGCAAAATACCTATATGTACAGAAAGTTTTCTGTAGTATATCATTCATGTAGGCCGTCATTTGTCTTATCTTCATCGTGTTATAAACACGTAATATAATAATAGATTTATTTTTCAGTATTATCCGCGATATCGATTTCCGATATTTTATTTTATTACCCTATTCATTATTGTTTTCGCTTATCGAATTAATCGTCACACGGCCGATTACGAGTAGCGGTGCGCGTCGCGTGCTTGCGGATCGTGAAAACACCAATTGCGCGTTCTATCGGTCGTTGTATGCGTTCTCGTTTCGGTACGACGTCCTCTTAATGACGTCAGTACGGGGAAACGTTTTCTCATCGACTCTGGTGCAGAATTCTCAGTAATGCCTCCGAACTCTGGTCCTCACCGTGCATCAGAAGTCACGCTCACCGCCGCAAACGGAACGCGAATCCAGACGTATGGGCCCAAAACACTTCAACTGGATTTCGGTTCCGGTCGTACATACACCTGGACTTTCGAGATGGCTGACGTCGCCCGGCCAATAATTGGGGCCGATTTCTTGCACTATTTTGAGTTACTTGTCGATGTCCGACGCCGTCGTCTCATTGACCGCAACAATACGTTAAAACGTTTTCCGCCAATGAAGTCACCACTCCTATTTTTACTGTGACACACGCACACTCGTGGATCAAACTGTTAAACGAGTTCCCAAAGGTCACACGTGAGTCCCCAGTTCCCAAAAAATGTTTACACTCCGTAGTACACGAATTGCGTATTACTGGCCCACCGTTGTTCTCTCGCCCGCGTCGACTTCCCCCAGCACGCCTCCAAATCGCCCGCCGTGAATTCAATTTTATGCAGGAAAAGGCATCTGTAGACCGTCATCTAGTGCCTGGGCAAGCCCGCTACTGTTGGTTGCCAAGAAGGATGGCACTTTTCGCCCCTGTGGAGATTACCGTCGCCTTAACGCCGTCACGCGTGCAGACCGGTACCCGCTACCACACCTACACGATTTCACTGCAAATTTAGCTGACAGAACGGTGTTCACGAAGTTAGACCTAGTACGGGCTTACCATCAAGTGCCAGTCGCGGAAGGAGATATACCGAAAACCGCGGTCACTACTCCTTTCGGATTATTCGAATTCCCAGTAATGTGTTTCGGGTTACGAAACGCCGCGCAAACATTTCAACACGTAGTGAACGAAGTCCTACGCGAACTCGAGTTTGCCTTTGCTTACATCGATGACGTACTAATCGCCTCACACGACCGCTCAGAGCACGAAGTACACGTCCGCACCGTACTAAAACGTTTTCAAGACTACGGAATTGCCGTCAACCCAGCTAAGTGTGTTTTCGCAGCCGACTCGCTGCAGTTTTTAGGACATGTCATCAGCAAAGACTTTTGCAAACCGAATCCCGAAACCACCTCCGCCATCGAAGGTTGGACGTTACCCAAAACCAAAAAGGGTTTACAACGCTTCCTTGGTTCAGTCAATTTTTATCGTCGCTTCTTACCGCACGCAGCAGAACTACAAGCACCTCTTTACGACTTCGCCTCAAAAATCAAAAAACGCGACGGACCTCTGCGGTGGACAGACGCCACCAGAGCCATTTTTTATGCTTGTCGAAGCGCACTAGCCAACTGTACACCACTCGCTCATCCCAGACAAAACGCCGCATTAAGACTCTCCACGGATGCATCCAATACAGCAGTAGGCGCTGTATTGGAACAAAATATCGATAATGCGTGGCAACTTCTGGGTTTCTTCTCCAGGAAGTTATCACCCACAGAAAAGAAGTACAGCACATACGATCGGGAATTACTCGCGGCTTACCTGGCTACTCGGCATTTTTTGTATGCCATAGAAGGGCACCTAACGACGCTGAGAACAGACCATAAACCGTTACTTTATATGTTTACGCTCAAAACGGAAAAGTGCATTGACCGGCAAGTACGACACATTTCTTTCCTATCTCAACACATTCACTCTGTCAAACACGTCTCAGGTGAAAACAACGTTGTTCCTGATGCCCTCTCAAGATGGGAGGTAGCAGAGACACAAGAGCTGCCAAACTTAAAACGATGGACTGCAGACCAATCGACGGACCCAGAACTGCAGAACATACTATCCGGCACCGTGAAGTCCTCTCTCCAGATGCAGTCACACAACACGGCGGACGGCACCTTTACATTGACTACTCGACCGGTAAACCACGTATGTTCGTGCCACAAATTCACCGTCGTAAAATTTTTCAGTCACTACACGGACAGTCCCATGGTGGCCGCAGTGCGACACGGCATCTGATCAAAACGAGATTCTGTTGGCCAAACATGGATCAAGAAATAGCTCAGTGGACTAGGTGTTGTGAACAGTGTCAACGGTCCAAGGTGCATAGACATACCGTTTCGCCTATCGCACCGTTTGCTCCACCGGAACGTCGATTCGGTCATATCCACGTTGATTTAGTTGGTACACTGCCCCCTTCCAACGGTAATAAATACTTACTCACATGTATCGATCGTGTCACACGCTGGCCAGAAGCATGGCCCATGGAGAACATGTCCGCCCATGCTATCGCGGTAGCCCTAACGACGAACTGGATCGCTCGATTTGGCGTCCCAGACACCATTACCTCAGATCAAGGCCGACAATTCGAGGCAGATTTATTCCGGTCACTCACCACCACGTTTGGTATCCAACATATTAGAACGTCGCCCTACCACCCTCAGGCGAATGGCATGGTGGAAAGATGGCACAGGACGCTTAAGTCAGCGCTCACCGCACAAGAGACCCCTCTCTGGACCGTTCGACTACCTATCGTATTGTTGGCATTGCGAAATACAGTGAAAATGGACATCAGT
The DNA here is from genome assembly GCA_032441835.1 of Slavum lentiscoides. Classification (NCBI taxonomy): domain Eukaryota; kingdom Metazoa; phylum Arthropoda; class Insecta; order Hemiptera; family Aphididae; genus Slavum; species Slavum lentiscoides. Next base: position 27,295,058 of record CM063706.1, read on the forward strand.
CACTCCCGGCAGTTTTGGTATATGGTACAACGTTAAGACTACCTGGTGAATATTTTCACCCCACTACACCACAGGAATCCCAACCGCCAGAGCTAGTAGCCTCATTGCGTTCATACATGGCTCAGTTGAAACACACTCCCGACACTCCTGGCTCAAAAAGAACCATTTTCATTCCGGAAGAGTTAAGTCAAGTCAGCCACGTATTTGTCCGTATCGACGCAGTTCAACCACCACTTCGCCCACGATACGAAGGTCCTCATGCAGTGCTCGAAAGACAAGAAAAAGCCTACAAGATCCAGCGCAACAACACCACAACCTGGATATCGATTGACCGACTGAAGCCTGCATTCATGCTGAGAGAAGATCCATTGGCCGACCACACATACGCCCTTCACCACATAGGAATCGTTAAAAAACGAGTACGTTTCCTTTCTCACAGGGGAGTAATGTGGCGTATCACCATCGATAACAGATGTTATCTATGCGCATCACGCACATACATCAGTGTGGATCGCCGCGATCCACGACCGTGATTTCGTGGGATCACGTGGTCACACTGCGTGTACCGTCCCCAACGACGACGCTCGCGACTCAAAACCGACGTTCGTTCTCTTTGCCAACGGCCGTCGCCTCGACTCGTCACTCGCGCCTTATGTTTTTCGCCTCGTTTTACATTTATATGTTTCTCCGGTTTATGTTCCTTTATGTAAAATTTGTAATGTTTTGTGTTGTTATTAAAGTCTTTTCGTTACAGTAAGTGACGTGTTTTATGTTTTTTTATATTCCTCCGTCTACGTCCACACGAGAAAATCGTCCGCGCAACATACGCGAATACACCGCTTGTACGTCTAGAAGAATATGACTCAAAAATTACGTATACGACAGAAGAAAAGGCTTGTAAAAATCATTTTCTTCGCACAGTAATGCGAGATGAAACCGAGCGTTTTACTGTACAATTTCCATTCAACGAAAATGTGTTAAAATTGGGTCGTTCTTACGATATTGCTATGCGACTTTTCTTATCACTGGAAAGGCGATTTCAGAAAGGTCCTAAATTGAAACTGGAATATTCTAAATTTATGGAAGAATACAAGAAGTTGGATCACATGGAAAGAATTGATGACACGGAATTAGAAAACGATGGTAATACGTGTTATTTACCTCACCACGCTGTACGAAATGAAAACAGCACGACAACGAAGTTGCGGGTCGTTTTCGATGCGTCTTGTAAAACCGAATCCGGTTTTAGCTTGAATGACATTTTGTTAAAGGGACCAGTCATTCAAGACGAATTGGTATATATATTACTACGTTTCCGTACGTACAGGTTTGCATTTACCGCCGATATTAAAAAAAATGTATCGACAAATATGGTTATCCGATCGACATCGAGACTTCCAAAGAATTCTCTGGCGTAAAGATTTAACAGTGCCAATCCAGATTTTTCGACTTAAAAAGGTTACATAATATGGATGTGTACCGGCATCATTTTGGCAACAGCGTGCTTAGAAAAATTATCATTCAATGAATTTGATAAATATCCAGAAGCTTACGAGTCAATTCGAAGTAATTTTTACATAGACGATTATCTGGGCGGCGCAATGAATAAAGACGATGCAATTAAATTATGTGCGGATCTTATCGCGACGTTAAAACGAGCCGGACTTGAACTCGGTAAGTGGTCGGCTAATGACCCCAGTTCAATCGGTGTTGACGAAAATACGACACCAATCGATAATGAAACAAATAATATTAAAAATCTAGGTAACACGGTAACGAAAATACTCGGATTATATTGGAACGCCAATACCGATGCATTTCATTTTCAAGTTCGTGAATTTATAGATGACCGTGACGCTTACTTAACAAAACGAAAAATTTTATCCGATATTAGTACGATTTTCGACCCATTAGGTTTGCTGGGACCAGTTATTGTTCCTGCTAAAATAATAATGCAGAATCTTTGGCACGTGAAATTAGGGTGGATGATCCGCTTCCTATGAACATTCGTCAAATGTGGAAGGAATATCGGAAAAACTTACATTTATTAAATAATATAATAATACCAAGGTTAATCGTTATAAATAATAAAATTGTTGATACGCAGATACACGGTTTCGCCGATGCGTCGATAAACGCGTACGGCGCGTGTTTATATTTACGCTGTACAGACGAGAAAACGTACATACTGTAAAACTTATATGCGCCAAATCTAAGGTCGCTCCAGTGAAAGTTATATAGTTACCGCGACTTGAGCTTTGTGCAGCTTTATCATTGGCACGTTTATCGCATCGTATCATATCAAAACTTAATTTTAAAATTAATCGAAATTTTTTTGGACCGATTCGAGTATTGTGCTTGCTTGAATTTCTTCCCCTTCAACCAAATGGAAAACTTTTGTTCCACACCGAGTAGGGAGATTCAAGATATCTGTTTGAAATGTAATAATTCGCGCCGAACATCGTGCAAACCGGTCCGTTGGCGACACTGCGCGTGTCGTACATTTTCGCTCGGCGGCTGTATCGGGCCACCACCCGCCGCCCCCCGCACGATGTAAAAACACGTCGCGTCTCGAGCGTGTGGCGTTTGTTGTTGTTTTGTGACCGTTGCGGCGCCGTCGTTGTTTCGGCCGGCGTAAAATTGTAGCGCGGTCTTTTTCTTCTGCGTCGTCGTGCTGCTGTTGGCTGGCGTGTGATTCCGCGACGTGACCGTCGCCGTGTGTTTCCGCGAGCAAAAGCGTTGCTCGCCGTGGTGCGGCCTTTCTTCGTCGTGTACGTCGTCGTGCTGCCGTTGGCGTGTGATCCCGCGACGTGACCGTCGCCGTGTTTCCGCGAGCTAGTGTTACTCGCCATTGTGCGGCCATTCCTCGTCGCGTATGTCGTTGCGCTGCCGTTGGCGTGTTATCCCACAACGTGATTGTCGCCGTGTTTCTCCGCGAGCAAAACGTTGCCCGCCGTGGTGCGGCCATTTCGTCGCCGCTTGACTTTGCCCGAAGTACGTCATTCGTTGCACGCTCAGGGGCCATCAAGACGTGATCGCCGAGGTGTGTGTTCCGCTCAGAGTGTTGTTTCGCCGTGCCAGTTCTTCCAATCGACGCCATCTGATCGTCTCAACCGGTATCCATTGTCTAATGTGTATTTATGTTCAGTTATTCGTTCCTTAGTTTGTACTTAACGTTGAAATTTATGTGACTATAAAATACAGATTTTTTATGTGTCTGTATACACAACGAAATTTGTTTTGTATGTACATTTATCGTATGCCACCTCGCACCTATACAACACTAGCCGTCGCGGGCAACCGTCTACTATAGCCGGCCCTGCTTCGGTGAGCCGGACAATATCACTAATTTAACAGAATGGTCACATATTCGAACTAACGGTAATCCGGCTGATGTCATTTCACGAGGATGCGACGCTTCTTATAGCCAATACGTCTCTTTGGTGGAATGGACCGTCTTGGTTGATCGAGGATATTGAATGTTGGTCTACTTCGAACGAAAAAGTGGATGAAGATATCCCTGAAGCTAAAGTAAGCAAGACGGATGAAGTACACAATTTAATTTATACCAACACGTCGACATTAAATTTATTCGAAAATATTCATCATTAAATAAAATTATTCGCGTAACTGCATATTGCTTGCGATTTAAACGTAATACTGATAAAGCGAAATTGAAAGTAAATGGTATATTGACGGCAAACGAAATCGAAAAGCAAATTTATGTATTATTAAATTAATTCAACGCGAACATTTCAGCAACGAAGTTAAGTTATTAGAATCGAGTATAACTCAAGTGCCGCCAAAAAGTAAATTGCTTCGTTTACGACCTTTTATGGATCAAGGTATAATTCGTGTGGGTGGTCGGTTGTAGAACGCCGTATCTTTGGACACATTTCAGAGTCAACCTATAATTCTTCCTAGCGATAGTGCGTATACGAGATTGTTATTTGAACGCGAGCATATAAAATGTATGCATGGTGGGCCTCAAGCAACTTTAGCATTAATACGATTACGTTATTGGCCATTAAAAGTGCGAAATATTGCTCGATCAACAGTACACAAGTGTTTAGTTTACTTCAGACAAAAATCGTTATTTGATCAACCGGTAATGGGAGATCTTCCTAAGGAACGTATAAGTCCATCACATCCATTTAAAATATGTGGTATCGACTTCGCGGGTCCGTTATTAATTAAAGATAGTTTGAGAAGAAAAGCTTTTATTGGGAAATGTTACGCGAGTATTTTGGTATGCTTTGCTACAAAAGCTGTTCACATTGAAGTAGACGTGGATTTGAATACGAAATCGTTTTTAAACGCTTTAAATAGATTTTTTGATAGAAGAGGAAAATCGTCTATTATCTATTCTGATAATGCAACAAATTTTGTCGGGGCAAATCGGCATTTAAAAGACGTTTATGCGCTATTCCAATCCGAGGAACATCAAAACATAGTGCAGCAGAAATTATCTCAAGAGGGCATTGAGTGGCGTTTTATTCCTCCCCGTTCACCGCACTTCGGTGGTCTATGGGAATCGGCTGTAAAGCCTATGAAGAGCTTAATTCGTAGAGTGTTAGGTGAATCACATTTGTCTTACGAGGAATTATGTACTATACTTACACGTGCAGAAGCTTGCCTAAATTCTCGCCCTTTAACTGAAATATCTCCTGATCCTTCCAATCTAACATATCTTACTCCAGGTCACTTCCTTATTGGAGAATCTCTTCTGGCAGTGCCGGAACGAGACGAAAGTATAATGCCCGCTAACCGACTAGATCGTTGGCGCCGAATTCGTCATTTTTCTCAGATGTTGTGGAAACGTTGGAGTCAAGAGTACCTGAATCAGTTGCAAGAAAGAAAAAATGGGCTGCAGAAAAGGGGCCGAAATTGAAGGTTGGAACAATCGTGGTCATTCGAGAAGAAAACACACCGCCACTACAGTGGAAAATCGGTCGAGTAACATCAGTCAATCGTGGTGATGGGGTCATTCGAACTGCAGTGATTAAAACAATGGTTGGTGAGTATTCTCGGGCTGTCAGAAATTTGAGTCCATTACCTTTCGATGGTAATTGCGAATAATTTTTCTTATATAAATTATATGTGTATATCTCTGTAGATTTATTGTAATATGTTAAATTATAACTGTGTGTATAGAAAATTTGGTAAATCACGATAATTATATATTTATTTATTTATAATTTTTATTATTTCTTATTGATATTTTATAATAATTGTATTAATTGGCTCTTTTTACGATTATCATTATTAAGATTTTATAACTTAGTATTTTTACTTTGTATCGTTCAAATTTGTTATTTACATTTTGTATTTTGTATTTCGTACTACTTTACTATTATATTAATTTTTACTTTATTATTTAATCGAAAACATTGCTTCAAGGTGGGTGGCTTTGGTTAAACTTCTCGTATATATGTAGAGTTATTTCTATGTTCGTCGTTATGACGTTATCGTACGCTCATTATGGTTGTGCGATAGCAGACTTCTAACCGGCTAGCCCGGATAAGTGTAGTGCGTGCAGTACGTCGATCACAACCGCTTGGAAAAGGTAATATAATGTGAAAGGTACCGAGTCGTCTCGCCCGAAATGCGAATGAAAAAATTATTATTTATTTATCTAAACGCCGTTGTTTAACGTTTTTAAATACCTAAACTAGGACATCCGAACCAGTACAATTTCGCCGCAACAATAATAATAATAATAATAATAATATTTATATTTTAATAAAGATTTACTTACCTTCTACAATATTTTCCAAACCATGAAAATTAATTGATATATATATATATATATCAAATACCAACCATGCAGATTATTACACAATTGTTGATAAAATGTAAAATTTTACAAGAATGTATACGAATGAAGATAACATCACAAATATTAGATTATAAACAAAAAAACTATTGAACAAGCATATACAGAATATTTAAAAAGTATAGCATAGTTTATTGTATTATTTAATTTTAAAATTATTATAATATGGACTGACAATTTAATACATATATTAGACATTTGAATTACGTTGGCACAAAATTTACATTTTTATTAATAACAATATAATATATTAATAATTATAAAATAATAATAATTTATAATTTATAATAATAATAATAATAATAATAATAATAATAATAATAATATTTATATTTATATTTTAATAATGATTTACTTACCTCCTACAATATTTTCCAAACCATGAAAATTAATTGATATATATATATATCAAATTTCAAAGATACAGATTACTACAAAATTGTTGATAAAATGAAAAATTATACAAGAATGTATACGAATGCAGATAACATCACAAATATTAGATTATAAACAAAAAAACTATTGAACAAGCATATACAGCATATTTAAAAGTATAGCATAGTTTATTGTATTATTTAATTTTAAAATTATTATAATATGGACTGACAATTTAATACATATATTAGACATTTGAATTACGATGGCACAAAATTTACATTTCTTATTAATAATAATACATATATTAATAATTATAAAATAATAATAATTTATAATTTATAATTTATAATAATAATAATAACGGGTGACCCAGAGAAGATGGACGGTTTTGTTTTTTAAATAACTCGAAAACTACTTAAACAAAATTTTTGAAATAAATTTTATTTGAAAATAATAATGCGAGAGATTAGTTTACAATCATTTATGAAACACAGTATCGTTCAGGTGACCGCCATTTTCAACAATACATTCCTTCAGTCTTTTAACAAAATTTTCGAGCATAGGTCGCTGAATTTTTGAAATTTCTTCAGAAATCCGAGTCTTCAGGTCTTCTAAATCTTGTGGAGGTGTGGTATAAATGCGGCTTTTAAGGTATCCCCATAAGAAAACATCTAGAGGAGATAAATCAGGCGAGCGCAATGGCCACGCGAAAGATTGTTAAAATCGATCTCTTCGTCTTCGATTTTTTTCAACATCGTTTAAGCGAAAAATTTTCGTTGTGCATGGTCGGTACTTTTTAATTCCTGAGTTATTACCATTTTATAAGGATTAAATTTCAAGTCTTCCAGCAATATACGGCAAACAGATTCTCTCGACAGGTTCAAAGGAGCAGCATGACGACGAGCAGAGCGTTTGGGACCCTTGATAATCGCTGCGCGAACTAGATCAATGTTTGGGGGTTACGAACCGTTTTTTTTGCCAGGACGTTTTTTATCCGTTGCAGAAGCTGTCTCTCGAAAATTTTCAACCCACCATAAAATTGAATTGCGAAATGGTACAGGTTTACACCACGTAACTTTGAATTCTTTTCGAATCTCTCTTTGCACTGTCACGATCGATTCATGCCGAAAATACCGTTCCATGCAAAACGCACGCTCCCTCTCGTTATAGCGATCCATGATAACTGAGACTGGATAAAAACAAATCTCTCTTATGTACACTAAACGTGGAGGGCGCGGTTTTCGTTGTAGCAGTGCTACCAACCGCGTTATTCCAAAAATAAAACCGTCCATCTTCTCTGGGTCACCCTGAAATAATAATAATAATAATAATAATAATATAATCATAATATTAATAATATTAACAATAATAATAATATTTATATTTCAATAAAGATTCAATTACGTCCTATAATATTTTCTAAACCATGAAAATTAATTAATATATAGATCAAATACCGACCATGCAGATTATTACACAATTGTTGATAAAGTGTAAAAATTATACAAAAATGTATACGAATGCAGATAACATCACAAATATTAGATTATAAACAAAAAACTATTAAAACAAGCATATACAGAATATTTTAATAGTATAGCATAGTGTATTGTATTAAATAATTTTATATTTATTATAATATGGACTGACAACTTAATACAATATATTAGACATTTGAAATACACAGGCAAAAAGATTTGCGTTTTTTATTGATAACAATTAATATATTAATCACTATAAAATAATAATAATTTATAATAATAATAATAATAATAATAATAATAATAATATATTTATATTTTAATAATGATTTACTTACGTTCTACAATATTTTCCAAACCATGAAAATTAATTGGTATATATATATATATCAAATTTCAAAGATGCAGATTACTACAAAATTGTTGATAAAATGGAAAAATTATACAAGAATGTATACGAATGCAGATAACATCACAAATATTAGATTATAAACAAAAAAATTATTGAACAAGCATATACAGAATATTTAAAAAGTATAGCATAGTTAATTGTATTTTTAATTTTAGAATTATTATAATATGGACTGACAATTTAATACATATATTAGACATTTGAATTACGATGGCATAAAATTTACATTTCTTATTAATAATAATACATATATAAATAATTATATAATAATAATTTATAATTTATAATTTATAATAATAATAATAATTATAATTTATAATTTATAATAATAATAATAATAATAATAATAATAATAATAATATAATAATAATAATAATAATAATAATAATAATAGCAATAGCAATAGCAATAAATAGTAATAGCAATAATAATAATAGCAATATAATAGCAATAATAGCAATAGCAATAGCAATAGCAATAGCAATATAATAGTAATATAATAGCAATAGCAATAGCAATAGCAATAGCAATAGCAATAGTAATAGCAATAGCAATAGCAATAGCAATAGCAATAGCAATAGCAATAGCAATACCAAATAGCAATAGCAATAGCAATAGCAATAGCAATAGCAATAGCAATAGCAATAGCAATAGCAATAGCAATAGCAATAGCAATAGCAATAGCAATAGCAATAGCAATAGCAATAGCAATAAATAGCAATAGCAATAGCAATAGGAATAGTAATAATAATAATAATAATATTTATATTTTAATAAAAATTTACTTACGTACTACAGTATTTTCCAAACCATGAAAATTAATATATATATATATATATATATATATATCAAATACCAACCATGCAGATTCTTACACAATTGTTGATAAAATGTAAAAATTTTACAAGAATGTATACGAATGCAGATAACATCACAAATATTAGATTATAAACAAAAAACTATTAAACAAGCATATACAGCATATTTAAAAAGTATAGCATAGTTTATTGTATTATTTAATTTTAAAATTATTATAATATGGACTGACAATTTAATACATATATTAGACATTTGAATTACGATGCACAAAATTTACATTTCTTATAAATAACAATACATATATTAATAATTATAAAATAATAATAATTATAATAATAATAATAATAATAACGGGTGACCCAGAGAAGATGGACGGTTTTGTTTTTAAATAACTCGAAAACTACTTAAACAAAATTTTGAAATAAATTTTATTTGAAAATAATAATGCGAGAGATTAGTTTACAATCATTTATGAAACACAGTATCGTTCAGGTGACCGCCATTTTCAACAATACATTCATTCAGTCTTTTAACAAAATTTTCGAGCATAGGTCGTTGAATTTTTGAAATTTCTTCAGAAATCCGAGTCTTCAGGTCTTCTAAATCTCGTGGAGGTGTGGTATAAATGCGGCTTTTAAGGTATCCCCATAAGAAAACATCTAGAGGAGATAAATCAGGCGAGCGCAATGGCCACGCGAAAGATTGTTAAAATCGATCTCTTCGTCTTCGATTTTTTTCAACATCGTTTAAGCGAAAAATTTTCGTTGTGCATGGTCGGTACTTTTTAATTCCTGAGTTATTACCATTTTATAAGGATTAAATTTCAAGTCTTCCAGCAATATACAGCAAACAGATTCTCTCGACAGGTTCAAAGGAGCAGCATTACGACAAGCAGAGCGTTTGGGACTCTTGATAATCGCTGCGCGAACTAGATCAATGTTTGGGGGTTACGAACCGTTTTTTTTGCCAGGACGTTTTTTATCCGTTGCAGAAGTTGTCTCTCGAAAATTTTCAACCCACCGTAAAATTGAATTGCGAAATGGTACAGGTTTACACCACGTAACTTTGAATTCTTTTCGAATCTCTCTTTGCACTGTCACGATCGATTCATGCCGAAAATACCGTTCCATGCAAAACGCACGCTCCCTCTCGTTATAGCGATCCATGATAACTGAGACTGGATAAAAACAAATCTCTCTTATGTACACTAAACGTGGAGGGCGCGGTTTTCGTTGTAGCAGTGCTACCAACCGCGTTATTCCAAAAATAAAACCGTCCATCTTCTCTGGGTCACCCTGAAATAATAATAATAATAATAATAATTATAATCATAATAATAATAATATTACAATAATAATAATATTTATATTTCAATAAAGATTCAAATACGTTCTATAATATTTTCTAAACCATGAAAATTAATTAATATATAGATTAAATACCGACCATGCAGATTATTACACAATTGTTGATAAAGTGTAAAAATTATACAAAATGTATACGAATGCAGATAACATCACAAATATAAGATTATAAACAAAAAACTATTAAAACAAGCATATACAGAATATTTTAATAGTATAGCATAGTGTATTGTATTAATTAATTATATATTTATTATAATATGGACTGACAACTTAATACAATATATTAGACATTTGAAATACACAGGCAAAAAGATTTGAATTCTTTATTGATAACAATTAATATATTAATAATTATAAAATAATAATAATTTATAATAATAATAACAATAATAATAATAATAATAATAATAATAATAATAATAATAATAATAATAATAATAATAATAATAATAATAATAATAATAATAATAATAATAATAATAATAATAATAATAATAATAATAATAATAATAATAATAATAATAATAATAATAATAATAATAATAATAATAATAATAATAATAATAATAATAATAATAATAATAATAATAATAATAATAATAATAATAATAATAATAATAATAATAATAATAATAATAATAATAATAATAATAATAATAATAATAATAATAATAATAATAATAATAATAATAATAATAATAATAATAATAATAATAATAATAATAATAATAATAATAATAATAATAATAATAATAGTAATAATAATAATAATGATAATGATAATGATAATGATAATAATAATAATAATTATATTTATAATTCAATGTGGATTCACTTACCTACTATAATATTTTCCAAACCATGAAAATTAATTGATATACATATTAAATACCAACCATGCAGATTATTATAAAATTGTTGACAAAATGGAAAAATTAATCAAGAATGTAAAAGAATGTAGGTGATATCACGAATATTAGATTATAAAACAAAAATAACTAAGAGACAAAAATATCCAGAATATTTTAACAGAATAGCCTAGTTTATTAATTTACTTAATTTTAAATTAATTATTGTATGAACGGAAAACTTAATATATTTAATTGACTTAAATTTCAGCAGCACAAATGTTTATATTTTTTATTGATATTAATAATAATTAATAAAAATAATAATAATAATAATAATAATAATAATAATAATAATAATAATAATAATAATAATAATAATAATAATAATAATTATATTTTAATAAAATTTACTTACTTTCTACAGTATTTTCCAAACCATGAAAATTAATATATATATATATATATCAAATACCAACCATGCAGATTCTTACACAATTGTTGATAAAATGTAAAAATTTTACAAGAATGTATACGAATGCAGATAACATCACAAATATTAGATTATAAACAAAAAACTATTGAACAAGCATATACAGAATATTTAAAAAGTATAGCATAGTTTATTGTATTATTTAATTTTAAAATTATTATAATATGGACTGACAATTTAATACATATATTAGACATTTGAATTACGATGGCACAAAAATTTACATTTCTTATTAATAACAATACATATATTAATAATTATAAAATAATAATAATTTATAATTTATAATTTATAATAATAATAATAATAACGGGTGACCCAGAGAAGATGGACGGTTTTGTTTTTTAAATAACTCGAAAACTACTTAAACAAAATTTTTGAAATAAATTTTATTTGAAAATAATAATGCGAGAGATTAGTTTACAATCATTTATGAAACACAGTATCGTTCAGGTGACCGCCATTTTCAACAATACATTCATTCAGTCTTTTAACAAAATTTTCGAGCATAGGTCGCTGAATTTTTGGAATTTCTTCAGAAATCCGAGTCTTCAGGTCTTCTAAATCTCGTGGAGGTGTGGTATAAATGCGGCTTTTAAGGTATCCCCATAAGAAAATATCTAGAGGAGATAAATCAGGCGAGCGCAATGGCCACGCGAAAGATTGTTAAAATCGATCTCTTCGTCTTCGATTTTTTTCAACATCGTTTAAGCGAAAATTTTTTGTTGTGCATGGTCGGTACTTTTTAATTCCTGAGTTATTACCATTTTATAAGGATTAAATTTCAAGTCTTCCAGCAATATACGGCAAACAGATTCTCTCGACAGGTTCAAAGGAGCAGCATGACGACGAGCAGAGCGTTTGGGACTCTTGATAATCGCTGCGCGAACTAGATCAATGTTTGGGGGTTACGAACCGTTTTTTTTGCCAGGACG
>CM063706.1:27310126-27337626 GCA_032441835.1 Slavum lentiscoides
CAAATACCAACCATGCAGATTATTATAAAATTGTTGACAAAATGGAAAAATTAATCAAGAATTTAAAAGGATGTAGGTGATATCACGAATATTAGATTATAAAACAAAAATAACTAAGAGACAAATATATCCAGAATATTTTAACAGAATAGCCTAGTTTATTAATTTACTTAATTTTAAATTAATTATTGTATGAACGGAAAACTTAATATATTTAATTGACTTAAATTTCAGCAGCACAAATGTTAATATTTTTAATATTAATAATAATTAATAATTATAAGATAATAATTTTAATCATAATAATAAGTATAACAATAACAATGGCAATAACAATAACAATAACAATAACAATAACAATAGGAATAATAATAATAATAATAATAATACAAATAGTAATACAAATAGTAATAGTAATAGTAATAGTAATAGTAATAGTAATAGTAATAGTAATAGTAATAGTAATAGTAATAGTAATAGTAATAGTAATAGTAATAGTAATAGTAATAGTAATATTAATTGTAATAGTAATAGTAATAGTAATAGTAATAATTGTAATAGTAATAGTAATAGTAATAGTAATAGTAATAGTAATAGTAATAGTGTTGGGTATCAGATGTACGCCGTCGGACAAGTCGTGTTTTGTATGCCGGTTGCCCGGCTGCTCGATTAAGTTGGCGATACTGCGCAATCAACGGTTCTTATCGCGCACGAGCGAAGAGACCAAAAAAAAGACGTTACACACACACAATTTTTATCATTACGTCGGTCTCGGCGACGGCGCGATAAGAACCGTTGATTGCGCAGTATCGCCACCTTAATCGGGCGGCTGGGCAACCGGCATACAAAACACGACTTGTCTGACGGCGTACATCTGATACCCAACATTTCTCCCCCCTTTGGAAGACGTGGGAGACTTCCAAACAATAACGATTGAAGCGGCTCTCATCCAGACAGGTCAAAACCTTATCAAACAAATCGTATTGTAGATAACAAATAATGATAATAACTAATATAATTAACAACAGTATTTCGAGTTTGATAAGTAATAAAGAAGAAAGTATTAATATTAACATGATACAAATTAAAATTAAGATTAACATCTTAGAAGGAGGTTTAAGGAATTCGGGTTAATCGAAATTAATCTGCAATCGGCAATTTGACCAACTTTACGATTGGACGTTTTAAAGTTCCATCTTGGGTGCGAACGGTCACCACTCTGACTATTTGGTCAGGACCTGGGTATACCGCTATTATTCGACCTAAACGCCACTTGGACGGAGGACAATTGGGAGCTTCTACTATGACTAAATCATTGACCTTTATGTTTACGTCTTTTTTTAACCACTTTTGGCGGCCTTGAAGAGTGGTCAAGTATTCCCGTGTCCAACGCTTCCAAAAGTCTTGATGACACCGTCTAATGAGTTCCCATCGTGTTAGTCGATTAATTGGAATGTGTAACAACTCCGGTTCAGGAATAGCGTGTAAAGGTTGGCCCGTCAAAAAATGACCCGGTGTCAAAGCATTCAAGTCATGCGGATCGGAAGACAATGGAGTTAGTGGTCGTGTATTTAAAATGCCTTCAATTCGAATAGCTAGAGTGAGAAATTCCTCGTAAGTAAGTACCTGATTACCAATTACATGCTTCAAGTGAAGTTTCACACTTTTTATGGCTGCCTCCACAACCCCCGAAGTGCGGAGCTGCAGGAGGGTTGAAATGCCAGTTGCAAGGTACACGATTGGACATTTTATTCTGCACCCTCTCATCGTGGAATAATCGTTTTAATTGTCGAGCGGCGCCTACATAATTGGTGCCACAATCTGAGTATAAATCAGACGGTATTCCTCGCCGAGCTACGAATTTGTCGAGTGATGCTAAAACGGCATCTGAAGTCAGATCCGAAACGATCTCGATATGAACCGCCTTTATGGCCATACAAATAAAGAGTGCCACGTAAACTTTAACGATTTTGGTGTTGCGTCGGCGGTTCTCCTTGACAACAAACGGACCTCCATAATCCATTCCGACGTGTAAGAACGGACGCTGATATTGAACACGTGACACTGGCAAATCGCCCATAATCGGTTTCGGATGTTGCGCCTTATGTCGCGTACATGTGACACAGGTAAATATAGATCGACGCACTGCATCACGACCGGAAATAATCCAAAATTTTTGACGTAGCATTGATAAAACTAATTTAGGACCGGCGTGTAAAAAGGTTAAATGATAGTTCTGAATTAATAACAACGTAAGATGAGAAGATTTTGGCAATAAATAAGGATGTTTTGCATCTGGACTTAGTGAAGAATGTCGCAGTCGGCCTCCAACCCGGATCAATCCATCGACATCAAGAAAGGGAGCTAGTTGAGCTACAGTCGGCGGTGTGATAACGGTGTCCGGTTTTGACAATTGGCTAAAAAGTGTAGAAAAGCACGTTTTTTGTGTTATTCGTACAAGAACCCGCAACGCACGATTAAGTTCTCTGTATGAAAGTGGACCCTTTGGACACGGTTCGTTCAAGAAACGGGCATATATGAAACGGAGAGAATACGCCGTAGATCGCTGCAAACGAGTAAAATTGGAAAATCTAAACAAAAAATTATCCATACTAGGAATATTACTGGATACCAAAGAAGTTTGCTTCACCACCTTGACGTCCGGTAATTGATCGATACTGATAGATTTAAAATTTGACTTAGGCCATTCTTCCTCCGCTCGGTGAATAAAGTTCGGACCATTCCAATGAAGATGACACGTGACCATTGCATTAGGAAGTAGTCCCCGTGACGATGGATCAGCCGGGTTATCTGACGTGGAAACATGTGACCATTCGCATGTAGGGACGAGAGCACGAATCTTTGCGACTCGGTTTGTAATAAAATTTTGAAGACTTTCTGATCAGCGGTGAGCCATGAGAGAACGATTGATGAGTCAGTCCAGGCGCGAATCCGAGAAATTTTAACTAAAGGTGACAGAGTCGTATGTAAGCGTTGTAGTAACTGAGCTAGCAACGACGCAGCACATAGCTCAAGGCGCGGGATAGTCAACGTAATATGAGATTTGCTGGACGAATTCATTGGAGCTACTTTAGTTTCGCAAGTTAAAAAATATACGCGTATTTTGTCATTGACGCATGTCACGCGTAGAAAAGACGTGGCGGCGTATCCAACCTGTGAAGCATCGGCAAATCCGAGTAATTGTATATCCTTGTAAATATGAACGTCAATGTGGCGGGATAGAACAATATGTGAAAGTGCAGGCAGTTCAGAAATGAACTGATCCCAAGAAGCACGCAGATGAGGAGATAATGGAGTGTCCCATTCAAGTTTATCAAGCCATAATTGTTGCATAAACGATTTAGCCCATAACAGCATAGGTCCTAAAGCTCCGACGGGGTCAAACAAACGCGCGATAGAAGACAGAACGCCACGCTTCGTCAATTTGGTGTCTTGACAATTGGTGTGATAGCCAAAGGAATCAGCATACGGATCCCAATGTAGACCAAGTACCTTAATCGACGGCATATCTTCTGGATCAAATGATGGGCGTTGAGCGTGGTCTTCAACTGGAATACGATTCAAGACTTGAGGACTATTGCTAGCCCACTTTTTGAGCACACACCCTGCTGACTCGAGCAATCCGATGATGTGGTCTTGAACCTGCACTAGTTCCCCTTCGCTATCGGCACCTGCAATTATATCATCAACGTATGTGCTGCTGGTTAAAATTCCCTTAGCCGCAGGAAAGCAAAGTTCGGAGTTGGAATCTAATGCCCGGAGACATCTAATAGCTAGATACGGAGCCGCACTCACCCCATATGTGACGGTAAGCAATTCGTATTCTTGTACCTCATGTTCCGGTGAATGTCGCCATAAAATATGTTGATACGCGCAATCTTCTGGACGAACCAATATCTGCCGGTACATTTTAGCGATGTCCGCTGTAAAAATAAATTTCGACAAACGGCACTTTAACAAGATGTCACTTATATCGGTCTGTAGCTTGGGGCCTACACACAAATATCGTTGAGTGATTTACCCGAAGAGGAACGTGCTGAAGCATCAAACACGACCCGAATTTTGGAAACATCTCCATCTTGTTTCATTACGGCATGGTGAGGTATAAAGTACTTTCCTGGACTGGTAGCACGTTTCATGTGTCCAAGTGATAAGTAGTCCTCCATAAATTTTCGATACGCTTCATACAATGTTAAGTCCTTGCTGAGCCGTGATTCTAAATTATATAGCCGTTTTAATGCGTTATTACGAGAATCACCGAGGCCCTGACGATTAAAATTACCCTCCGTTGTGGATAAATTATCTTCGAAGGACTCCCCTCTCGAAGACGTATGAACGACATCGCGAAAAGGTAATGCCACACAAAACCTTCCGGATTCGTCTCGAGATGTAGTTTCGGTAAACCATTTTTCGCACATTTGATCCTCTGTGGTAGGAAAAACAGACTGAGTTGGTTCTTCGACACTCCAGAACTGTCGCAATAAAGTGTCAACGGTAGGTGCTAAAGATACCGATAAAGATGTTAACGGAGGTGTGCGATCTTCGGAATCGTACACCGAGCCAACGAATACCCAGCCAAGCAACGTCTCTAGCGCCGATGGAAAACCCTTCGTGTGTATGATCTCACCTTTTGAACAAACAACGTACGGAAATACGTCACCACCTATGAGCATATCTACTGGAGTGGGTTTATCGAATTGTGGATCGGCTAACGTTAAATGTTGGTATTGTTGTCGCACACTCGTTGATAACGGTTTAGTAGGCATAGCTGACGTTATACGAGGAAGAATGATTAAATCTTCACACGTTACAATTGGAGTCGCCGCATGATGTGGAACAAATGAACAAGAAGTTGCACCCCGAACTTGATTAACTGGACTCTGTGCTAATCCTACGATTTCCTGATGACACTTACGACGATCGAGACCCAGCCGAGCAACACAATCGGTTGTAATGGCAGAAATTTGCGACCCACTATCCAACAATATACGAGTATAATGAAACGTCCCATTCTTGTCTCGCACACGAACGATGGCAGTGCCCAAAAGAACAGTACTCTGTGTACGTATCGTACCTGCGAATTGAGTTTGTGGACTAGTAGAATCGAGTTGTCCAATTATCGATACAAGATTGGACGATGAGCTAGGCAAGGAATTTTTCTTTTCTAAATTCAGATGTAAAAGGGTGTTATGACGTTCACCACACGTTTTGCAACTAGATTTTGATGAACAATCTGATACCATGTGAGAGGGACTCATACACGAAAAACAAAGTTTATTCGATGAAACAAATTCACGTTTTTTCTCAGTAGACAATTTATTAAAGACTTGACATCGATAAATATAATGATCACGATTGCAGTACGAGCATTTTCCTTTCTTAACCCCTCGACTTGATTCTGAAGTGGTTTGTGATCTTACTACCGGTGTACTATTTGACGTATATACGGTGAACGCAGACCGAGAGGCTGGAATGGATTTAGGTTTGACATAACGTGTATCTGTCTTTTCTGAACCTTTAATATTCTCCAATATCTTACATCGCTGTTGTACAAATTTCAGTAGTATATCAAACGTGAGAATTGACTCTTGCGAAACACTACTTTCAAACAAGTGACGTGTGACCGGATCAAGAACACGAGAACCAATAAAAAACAACATAAAACCTGCAAGATCGACTACATCAAGGGCCTTGATTGCTGCAATGTTCTCTTGAAAAGTACTGACAAAGGCTAGAAGCGAAGACAGTGACTCGGAATGCATTGGACGAAAAGAAAACAACTTTTCCAAATGAGCAGTAGCAAGTAGACGCTGATTATCATATCGTTCAGTTAATGCGCCCCATGCGATATCAAAATTAGCTGCAGTAATTGGCAGGGCTTTGACAATAGTCAAGGCAGATCCTGAAACACAAGTTAATAAATAATGGAATTTTTCTAAATTTCCAATACTTTGGTTTCCGAGTACCAAAGAGACGAATGTGTCGCGGAATGAACACCAGTTGAGAAGAGTGCCGTCAAATTTCGGTAAATCGATCTTGGGTAACGTACAAACTGACGGTTCCCGAACAACATTTGACGCGGAATTTGCTTTGCACCCACTGGATAATACGCGAGACGCAATAGCTTGTATATCATAGTATGTCTTTTCTACCAACTCAACGATAGTCGCGTCCTTTGAAAATTCATCGACATAATCGAGTTCAACTAATGCGTCTAAAATAACAACTTGTTCTGAGTAAACTTTTCGTAAAAGTGTATCAAGATTTTGCATACGCACAGATAAATCTTCTTTAGGTACTTGATTTTGTTCAGTTAACACAGCGATTGAACGAATGTCCTGTATTGACTTGATTGATTGATCTCGTATAATGCGCGCGTGTCAACGACTTCTGGACACCTCCATCCCGTTTTGTTTCGTCATTTTACAGCTCCTAGCGATTTTATCCGTCCCGAAGTACCAAATGTTCGCGTGAGACTCTGGACTCTACTTTGTCAAAGATTATCAACGACGATGAATGCTGGATAACGAATAAAAAACCGCAAGTTGAAATAATGAAGAGTGGACTGTATTAATAATAAAGTAACGAATGTTATCACAATGAAAAGGCTTAATAATAAAGGGAAAGGGGGACACTTACAACTAGTTAAACACAAAAAATATAATAGTAGAGTATACAATGTTTTTCTCTGTACACATTTATCCAGCATTTGTATCAATCGTTGATAATCTCTTGTACAAAGTAATAGTAATAGTAATAGCGATAGTAATAGTAATAGTAATAGTAATAGTAATAGTAATAGTAATAGTAATAGTAATAATAATAATATTTATATTTTAATAAAGATTTACTTACGTTCTACAATATTTTCCAAACCATGAAAATTAATTGATATAAATATATATATCAAATACCAACCAGGCAGATTATTACACAATTGTTGATAAAATGTAAAAATTTTACAAGAATGTATACGAATGCAGATAACATCACAAATATTAGATTATAAACAAAAAAACTATTGAACAAGCATATACAGAATATTTAAAAAGTATAGCATAGTTTATTGCATTATTTAATTTTAAAATTATTATAATATGGACTGACAATTTAATACATATATTAGACATTTGAATTACGATGGCACAAAATTTACATTTCTTATTAATAACAATACATATATTAATAATAAATTATAATAATAATAATAACGGGTGACCCAGAGAAGATGGACGGTTTTGTTTTTTAAATAACTCGAAAACTACTTAAACAAAATTTTTGAAATAAATTTTATTTGAAAATAATAATGCGAGAGATTAGTTTACAATCATTTATGAAACACAGTATCGTTCAGGTGACCGCCATTTTCAACAATACATTCATTCAGACTTTTAACAAAATTTTCGAGCATAGGTCGCTGAATTTTTGAAATTTCTTCAGAAATCCGAGTCTTCAGGTCTTCTAAATCTCGTAGAGGTGTGGTATAAATGCGGCTTTTAAGGTATCCCCATAAGAAAACATCTAGAGGAGTTAAATCAGGCGAGCGCAATAGCCAAGCGAAAGATTGTTAAAATCGATCTCTTCGTCTTCGATTTTCTTCAACATCGTTTAAGCAAAAAATTTTCGTTGTGCATGGTCGGTAATTTTAATTCCTGAGTTATTACCATTTTATAAGGATTAAATTTCAAGTCTTCCAGCAATATACGGCAAACAGATTCTCTCGACAGGTTCAAAGGAGCAGCATGACGACGAGCAGAGCGTTTGGGACTCTTGATAATCGCTGCGCAAACTCGATCAATGTTTGGGGGTTACGAACCGTTTTTTTTTGCCAGGACGTTTTTTATCCGTTGCAGAAGCTGTCTCTCGAAAATTTTCAACCCACCGTAAAATTGAATTGCGAAATGGTACAGGTTTACACCACGTAACTTTGAATTCTTTTCGAATCTCTCTTTGCACTGTCACGATCGATTCATGCCGAAAATACCGTTCCATGCAAAACGAACGCTCCCTCTCGTTATACCGATCCATGATTACTGAGACTGGACAAAAACAAATCTCTCTTATGTACACTAAACGTGGAGGGCGCGGTTTTCGTTGTAGCAGTGCTACCAACCGCATTATTCCACAAATAAACCGTCCATCTTCTCTGGGTCACCCTGAAATAATAATAATAATAATTATAATCATAATATTAATAATATTAACAATAATAATAATATTTATATTTCAATAAAGATTCAATTACGTTCTATAATATTTTCTAAACCATGAAAATTAATTAATATATAGATCAAATACCGACCATGCAGATTATTACACAATTGTTGATAAAGTGTAAAATTATACAAAAATGTATACGAATGCAGATAACATCACAAATATTAGATTATAAACAAAAAAACTATTAAAACAAGCATATACAGAATATTTTAATAGTATAGCATAGTGTATTGTATTAATTAATTTTATATTTATTATAATATGGACTGACAACTTTATACAATATATTAGACATTTGAAATACACAGGCAAAAAGATTTGCATTTTTATTGACAACAATTAATATATTAATAATTATAAAATAATAATAATAATAATAATAATAATAATAATAATAATAATAATAATAATAATAATAATAATAATAATAATAATAATAATAATAATAATAATAATAATGATAATAATAATAATGATAATGATAATAATAATAATAATAATAATATAATAATAATAATAATAATAATAATAATAATAATAATAATAATAATAATAATAATAATAATAATAATAATAATAATAATAATAATAATAATAATAATAATAATAATAATAATAATAATAATAATAATAATAATAATAATAATAATAATAATAATAATAATAATAATAATAATAATAATAATAATAATAATAATAATAATAATAATAGTAATAATAATAATAATAGTAATAATAATAATAATAGTAATAATAATAATAATGATAATGATAATGATAATGATAATAATAATTAATTATATTTATTATTCAATGTGGATTCACTTACCTACTATAATATTTTCCAAACCATGAAAATTAATTGATATATATATTAAATACCAACCATGCAGATTATTATAAAATTGTTGACAAAATGGAAAAATTAATCAAGAATGTGAAAGGATGTAGGTGATATCACGAATATTAGATTATAAAACAAAAATAACTAAGAGACAAATATATCCAGAATATTTTAACAGAATAGCCTAGTTTATTAATTTATTTAATTTTAAATTAATTATTTTATGAACGGAAAACTTAATATATTTAATTGACTTAAATTTCAGCAGCACAAATGTTTACTTTTATTAAAATTAATAATAATTAATAATTATAAGATAATAATTTTAATCATAATAATAAATATAACAATAACAATAACAATAACAATAACAATAATAATAACAATAATAACAATAACAATAGAATAATAAATAATAATAATAATAATAATAATAATAACAATAACAATAATAATAGAATAATAATAATATTAATAATAATAATAATAATAATAATAATAATAATAATAATAATAATAATAATAATAATAATAATAATAATAATAATAATAATAATAATAATAATAATAATAATAATAATAATAATAATAATAATAATAGTAATAATAATAATAATAGTAATAATAGTAATAATAATAATAATAATAATAATAATAATAATAATAATAATAATAATAATAATAATAATAATATTAATAATAATAATAATAATAATAATAAGAATAATAATAATAATAATAATAATAATAATAATAATAATAATAATAATAACAATAATAATAATAATAAATAATAATAATAATAGTAATAACAATAATAATAATAATAATAATAACAATAATAATAATAATAATAACAATAATAATAATAATAATAATAATAATAATAATAATAATAATAATAATAATAATAATAATAATAATAATAATAATAATAATAATAATAATAATAATAATAATAATAATAATAATAATAATAATAATAATAATAATAATAATAATAATAATAATAATAATAATAATAATAATAATAATAATAATAATAATAATAATAATAATAATAATAATAATAATAATAATAATAATAATAATAATAATAATAATAATAATAATAATAATAATAATAATAATAATAATAATAATAATAATAATAATAATAATAATAATAATAATAATAATAATAATAATAATAATAATAATAATAATAATAATAATAATAATAATAATAATAATAATAATAATAATAATAATAATAATAATAATAATAATAATAATAATAATAATAATAATAATAATAATAATAATAATAATAATAATAATAATAATAATAATAATAATAATAATAATAATAATAATAATAATAATAATAATAATAATAATAATAATAATAATAAATAATAATAATAATAATAATAATAATAATAATAATAATAATAATATTAATAATAATAATAGAAAATGCATGGAAGACTTTTGTAAAGTGATCGATAATGACCCTTGGGGCAAGGCATACAAGATAGTGATGGGAAAATGGGAAAACTGGCAACAGCCACGGACAAAGCGCCGATGTCATGGAACACATCGTAGAACTCTTTCCGACTCATCCAGAACTCGAGGATCGACCAGATACCAGGACAGGAGAGAGCGTCCTCTGTTCACCAATGAAGAACTGGAGGTAGCAGCAGGATCGCTGAAGAGCGGAAAAGCCCCTGGGCCAGACGGCGTTCCAGCAGAGATTATAAAGACCGTTGCAGCAAGACATCCGCAAATGTTCTTGAACATGTACAATGCATGCCTGCGGAAGGGTTGTTTCAACTCCTTGGAAAAACGCACGACTGGTCCTGATCGATAAGGGAAAAGGGGCCCAATTCTTTGTCATCATTTAGACCTTTATGCATGTTGGATACAGCAGAAATCTATATGAAAAGTTGCTTAAGGCCCGTCAACTACAAGTCATACAAGACGCAGGTGACCTATCCGACAAGCAATACATATTCAGAAAGGGCAGGTCGGCAATAGGAGCAGTAGAGGAAGTGATGAAAGCGGTTAATAGCACTAGAAGCATTTGTCACGGAGCTAGACCACTCGTTCTCTTGGTGACTTTGGACGTGAAGAATGCCTTCAATTCAGCCAGGTGGAAGGACATGTTGCATGCTCTCGAACACACGATCAAGGTGCCGAACTACCTCCTACAGGTACTACGACCTTACCTAAAGGACCGCACCCTGACGTATGCGACGACGGAGGGCGAAAAGAAGAAGAGAATAACAGCTGGAGCTTTTCAGGGATCCATACTGGGACCCGATCTCTGGAATATAGCGTACGACGGATTGCTTCGACAAGAAATGCCTGAGGGGACGTTCCTAGTCGGATACGCAGATGACGCGGCGGTGATAACTGTGGAGCGAACAGCAGAACTGGTGCAGGTGCGGCTAAACCAGGTAATGCGCAGAGTGGTCTCATGAATGGAGAACCACGGTCTCGAGCTAGCAACGAAAAAGACGGAGATGGTACTGCTAACAAGGAAGGAAATCGAAACAATTATCCCCCTGAAGGTACAAGAGGAGGTATCCTGGACGAAGAAATCAGTGAAATACCTGGGCGTGACACTAGATAGAAAGCTCGCGTTTTGGGATCACCTCAGGCAGGCAGCGTATAAGGCGTCAACGAGGATTGCGGCTTTAAGCCGAATCATGCCCAACGTAAGAGGACCAAAACCATCAAAGCGAAGGCTCCTTATGTCAACCGCTCAGTCTATCATGCTGTACGGAGCAGAGATATGGGGCGATGAAATGGACGTGGTGAGCAAGAGGAAGAGAATTGCCCAGGTGCAAATAACGGGAGCTCTAAGGGTTGCTTGCGCCTACCGCACGGTCTCCGAAGCTGCGATAATGGCGATAGCGGGCGTTATCCCCATCGACCTATTAGCAAAGGAAAGACGGCAGCAATACCTCACTAAGCAAGACCGTGGAACAAAGGATCCTAATATGGTGGCTCGGAAAAGAACTATGGAATGTTGGCAAAAGCGATGGCAAGAGCAAAAGGAAGGCAGATGGACGGCACGCCTTATCAAAGTGTTAAGAAATGGACCGAGCGACAACACGGAGGGTGGACTTTCACCTTACAGTTCCTCTCGAATCACGGCTACTTCCGCTCATATTTATATAGAATGGGAAAAACCGGACGGCCAACTGCAAATACTGCGGTAACGAAAAGACGACGCGGAACACTCGTTCTTTGTCTGCAGCAAATGGCAAAACGAAAGATATACACTTGAAGGAAAGATAGGAACGTTCGATCCCGATAACATCATAGAGAAAATGCTCCTTAATAAAGAACGATGGACGGCAGTAGTACAATTCGTACATATGGTTCTTCAAACGAAAAAGGAAGATGGATGCCTAGAAGATTGACACGAAATAGGAAAAAAGCTTAGACAAAAGTAGAGGATAAAGAGAAGAGAAAGACATGAATGACACGAAAGATAGACGGAGACCCACGTCTAGGGTCAAGCCTCAGCGGCCCCGGCTTGAAGTTTTATGAGAGAGCGGATACCGAGCCGGGAGTCCCCGGAGTCAGGTCGTGCCAGCTTAGTGGGTATTCAGTCTGCATTCTCACGAACACAGTATGCGAGTCCCACACTGTGGAGGGCTTCGTAACCCCTAACACACTCTCATTGTGCGTAAATGCATTCTGGACGAACTCGTAAAAAAAAAAAAAATAATAATAATAATAATAATAATAACGGGTGACCCAGAGAAAATGGACGGTTTTGTTTTTTAAATAACTCGAAAACTACTTAACCAAAATTTTTGAAATAAATTTTATTTGAAAATATTAATGCGAGAGATTAGCTTACAATCATTTATGAAACACAGTATCGTTCAGGTGACCGCCATTTTCAACAATACATTCATTCAGTCTTTTAACAAAATTTTCGAGCATAGGTCGCTGAATTTTTGAAATTTCTTCAAAAATCCGAGTCTTCAGGTCTTCTAAATCTCGTGGAGGTGTGGTATAAATGCGGCTTTTAAGGTATCCCCATAAGAAAACATCTAGAGGAGTTAAATCCGGCGAGCGAAAGATTGTTAAAATCGATCTCTTCGTCTTCGATTTTTTTCAACATCGTTTAAGCAAACAATTTTCGTTGTGCATGGTCGGTACTTTTTAATTCCTGAGTTATTACCATTTTATAAGGATTAAATTTCAAGTCTTCCAGCAATATACGGCAAACAGATTCCCTCGACAGGTTCAAAGGAGCAGCATGACGACGAGCAGAGCGTTTGGGACTCTTGATAATCGCTGCGCGAACTCGATCAGTGTTTGGGGGTCACGAACCGTTTTTTTTTGCCTAGACGTTTTTTATCCGTTGCAGAAGCTGTCTCTCGAAAATTTTCAACCCACCGTAAAATTGAATTGCGAAATGGTACAGGTTTACACCACGTAAATTTGAATTCTTTTCGAATCTCTCTTTGCACTGTCACGATCGATTCATGCTGAAA
Organism: Slavum lentiscoides; assembly: GCA_032441835.1. Classification (NCBI taxonomy): domain Eukaryota; kingdom Metazoa; phylum Arthropoda; class Insecta; order Hemiptera; family Aphididae; genus Slavum; species Slavum lentiscoides. The sequence continues at coordinate 27,323,714 of CM063706.1, forward strand.
ATAACGTTCCATGCAAAACGCACGCTCCCTCTCGTTATAGCGATCCATGATTACTGAGACTAGACAAAAACAAATCTCTCTTATGTATACTAAACGTGGAAGGCGCGGTTTTCGTTGTAGCAGTGTTACCAACCGTGTTATTCCAAAAATAAAACCGTCCATCTTCTCTGGGTCAAGATGAAATAATAATAATAATAAGAATCATAATTATAATCATTATATTAATAATATTAACAATAATAATAATATTTATATTTCAATAAAGATTCAATTACGTTCTATAATATTTTCTAAACCATGAAAATTAATTAATATATAGACCAAATACCGACCATGCAGATTATTACACAATTGTTGATAAAGTGTAAAAATTATACAAAAATGTACGAATAGAAAATTATACAAAAAAACTGCATATACAGAATGCAGATAACATCACAAATATTAGATTATAAACAAAAAACTATTAAAACAAGCATATACAGAATATTTTAATAGTATAGCATAGTGTATTGTATTAATTAATTTTATATTTATTATAATATGGACTGACAACTTAATACAATATAATAGACATTTAAAATACACTGGCAAAAAGATTTGTATTTTTATTGATAACAATTAATATATTAATAATTATAAAATAATAATAATTTATAATAATAATAATAATAATAATAATAATAATAATAATAATAATAATAATAATAATAATAATAATAATAATAATAAATAATAATAATAATAGTAATAATAATAATAATAATAATAATAATAATAATAATAATAATAATAATAATAATAATAATAATAATAATATTAATATATATTTAATAATGATAATTACTTACGTTCTACAATATTTTCCAAACCATGAAAATTAATTTGTATATATATATATATCAAATTTCAAAGTGATGGATTACTACAAAATTGTTGATAAAATGGAAAATTATACAAGAATGTATACGAATGCAGATAACATCACAAATATTAGATTATAAACAAAAAAACTATTGAATAATAATAATAATAATAATAATAATAATAATAATAATAATTATTATAATCATAATATTAATAATATTAACAATAATAATAATATTTATATTTCAATAAAGATTCAATTACGTTCTATAATATTTTCTAAACCATGAAAATTAATTAATATATAGATCAAATACCGACCATGCAGATTATTACACAATTGTTGATAAAGTGTGAAAATTATACAAAATGTATACGAATGCAGATAACATCACAAATATTAGATTATAAACAAAAAAACTATTAAAACAAGCATATACAGAATATTTTAATGTTATAGCATAGTGTATTGTATTTATTAATTTTATATTTATTATAATATGGACTGACAACAATACAATATATTAGACATTTGAAATACACTGGCAAAAAGATTTGCATTTTTATTGATAACAATTAATAAATAAATAATTATAAAATAATAATAATTTATAATAATAATAATAATAATAATAATAATAATAATAATAATAATAATAATAATAATAATAATAATAATAATAATAATAATAATAATAATAATAATAATAATAATAATAATAATAATAATAATAATAATAATAATAATAATAATAATAATAATAATAATAATAATAGTAATAGTAATAGTAATAGTAATAGTAATAGTAATAGTAATAGTAATAATAATAATAACAGTAATAATAACAGTAATAATAACAGTAATAATAATAATAACAGTAATAATAACAGTTATAATAATAATTATAATAATAATGATAATGATAATGATAATGATAATTATAATTATAATGATAATGATAATGATAATGATAATGATAATGATAATGATAATGATAATGATAATGATAATGATAATGATAATGATAATGATAATGATAATCATAATGATAATATAATGATAATAATGATAATAATAATGATAATAATAATGATAATAATAATGATAATAATAATGATAATAATAATATATAATAATAATAATAATAATAATAATAGTAATAATAATAGTAATAGTAATAATAACAGTAATAATAATAATTATAATAATGATAATGATAATGATAATAATAATAATAATTATATTTATAATTCAATGGGATTCACTTACGTACTATAATATTTTCCAAACCATGAAAATTAATTGATATATATATTAAATACCAACCATGCAGATTATTATAAAATTTTGACAAAATGGAAAAATTAATCAAGAATGTGAAAGGATGTAGGTGATATCACGAATATTAGATTATAAAACAAAAATAACTAAGAGACAAATGTATCCAGAATATTTTAACAGAATAGCCTAGTTTATTAATTTACTTAATTTTAAATTAATTATTGTATGAACGGAAAACTTAATATATTTAATTGACTTAAATTTCAGCAGCACAAATGTTTATATTTTTTATTAATATTAATAATAATTAATAATTATAAGATAATAATTTTAATTTTAATAATAACCATAACAATAACAATAGCAATAACAATAAGAATAACAATAACAATAACAATAACAATAATAATAATAATAATAATAATAATAATAATAATAATAATAATAATAATAATAATAATAATAATAATAATAATAATAACAGGTGACCCAGAGAAGATGGACGGTTTTGTTTTTTAAATAATTCGAAAACCACTTAGCCAAAATTTTTGAAATAAATTTTATTTGAAAATATTAATGCGAGAGATTAGTTTACAATCATTTATAAAACACAGTATCGTTCAGGTGACCGCCATTTTCAACAATACATTCATTCAGTCTTTTAACAAAATTTTCGAGCATAGTTCGTTGAATTTTTGAAATTTCTTGAGAAATCCGAGTCTTTAGGTCTTCTAAATCTCGTGGAGGTGTGGTATAAATGCGGCTTTTAAGGTATCCCCATAAGAAAACATCTAGAGGAGTTAAATCAGGCGAGCGCAATGGCCACGCGAAAGATTGTTAAAATCGATCTCTTCGTCTTTGATTTTTTTCAACATCGTTTAAGCGAAAAATTTTTGTTGTGCATGGTCGGTACTTTTTAATTCCTGAGTTATTACCATTTTATAAGGATTAAATTTCAAGTCTTCCAGCAATATACGGCAAACAGATTCCCTCGACAGGTTCAAAGGAGCAGCATGACGACGAGCAGAGCGTTTGGGACTCTTGATAATCGCTGCGCGAACTCGATCAATGTTTGGGGGTTACGAACCGTTTTTTTTGCCAGGACGTTTTTTATCCGTTGCAGAAGCTGTCTCTCGAAAATTTTCAACCCACCGTAAAATTGTATTGCGAAATGGTACAGGTTTACTCCACGTAACTTTGAATTCTTTTCGAATCTCTCTTTGCACTGTCACGATCGATTCATGCCGAAAATACCGTTCCATGCAAAACGCACGCTCCCTCTCGTTATAGCGATCCATGATTACTGAGACTGGACAAAAACAAATCTCTCTTATGTACACTAAACGTGGAGGGCGCGGTTTTCGTTGTAGCAGTGCTACCAACCGCGTTATTCCAAAAATAAAACCGTCCATCTTCTCTGGGTCACCCTGAAATAATAATAATAATAAGAATAATAATTATAATCATTATATTAATAATATTAACAATAATAATAATATTTATATTTCAATAAAGATTCAATTACGTTCTATAATATTTTCTAAACCATGAAAATTAATTAATATATAGATCAAATACCGACCATGCAGATTATTACACAATTGTTGATAAAGTGTAAAAATTATACAAAAATGTATACGAATGCAGATAACATCACAAATATTAGATTATAAACAAAAAAATTATTAAAACAAGCATATACAGAATATTTTAATAGTATAGCATAGTGTATTGTATTAATTAATTTTATATTTATTATAATATGGACTGACAACTTAGTACAATATATTAGACATTTGAAATACACTGGCAAAAAGATTTGCATTTTTATTGATAACAATTAATATATTAATAATTATAAAATAATAATAATTTATTATTATTATAATAATAATAATAATAATTGTTGCGTACGAATATACAACACTTGACTAATTAGAAAAAAATAAACTTTATTAATGAAAAAAACACAAACTGTCACTACACCACTGAATATAAATGACTGTCCGACTGACTGAATCTTGACTGTTGTTGTTGACGTGATGCGTGCTCCCTTATATACAATACATGTTTTTCTAGAAATTTCTATACGATATATTTACAAAGTTCCAAATAGAAAGTAATAAACAGCAAATACAATACAATAAGCAGGTAGAATCTTCTCGAACTTTCGATTTAACGTATACAGTAAACAATATAAAATAATAATAAAAATAACATTATTCGATTTAACATACCGCCCACCTTGAATCCTTAAGGGTTCGAAACATAGTTTAATTTATTTACAATTACAAATATATACCGAGAATGAATGAGGTACATTTTTATGAACGAAAAAAAATATAATATTAACACAATCATTTTACAGGTAATAAGCATAGTTGACGTATTGCTCGACGAAATATTCCACTAGTTGTCCTTACTTCGGCAACTCGCGATCTTCCATCTGATCCAGGAAATAATTTGAGTACTCGTCCCAGTTTCCAATTTAGTGGAGGTGTGGTTTGTTCTCGAATTAGAACTAGTTCACCGACATCAATTCTCGAGGATTGCTTGTCCCATTTTGGCCGTTGTTGCAATGTTGACATATATTCTAAATTCCAACGTTGCCAAAAGTGTTGAAATAATTTCTGAATTTTTTGCCATTGAGAAAGTCTATTGTCTGGCAGTGTGCTGAGATCTGGTTCTAATGGAGCAATTAATGGACGACCTATCAAAAAATGTCCGGTAGTTAGTGCTTCAAAATCTGATGGTTCATTAGACATTGAAGAAATAGGTCGAGAGTTTAAGCAAGATTCTATTTGAATTAAAAGGGTTGTCATTTCTTGATAAGTAAGCGATGCATTTCCTACGACTCTTTTAAAATGATATTTAAAAAGTTTGACCGACGCCTCCCATAATCCTCCAAATTCAGGAGCGCGAAGTGGAATAAATTTCCATTCTATACCTTTGTCTGCTACATATGCATTTACTTTTTGATTGTGCTCTTCTGAGTTAAATAGATCCTTTAGTACCTTTAGTTCCTTTGATGCCCCAACAAAATTTCTTCCATTATCAGAGAATAACTGACTTGGCTGACCTCTTCTACCGATGAATCGTTTAAGAGTCGCTATGAATTCTGCGGTTGACATATCCATAGCCAGTTCTAGGTGAATGGCTTTAGTGGTCATAAAAACAAATATTGCCACGTACGATTTTAGTGAAGGAGTTCTTTTTTGACGACTGAATTTCAGAATAAAAGGTCCACAGTAATCAATTCTAGTGCGTTCAAATGGATGAGAACACGTAACACGACTTGCTGGTAATTGTCCCATAATAGGCTGTGGCGATTGTGGTTTCATCTTGTAACATATCAAACATTTATGTACAGTATTTTTTGACAACTTTCTTGCACTTAGTGGCCAATATGTTTGACGGATAGAGGAAAGTAGTAGTTGAGGACCAGCGTGTAACAATACTTTGTGCATATGTGCAAAAATTAAAATACTTAATTGGCAGTACGGTAGGATAATTGGATGCTTTTGGTTATGTGATAATAAGGAGTTTTGAAGTCGACCACCTACACGTAGGATTCCATCTTTATCAATGAATGGATTTAACTGTTTAAGCTTGCTTCTCTTGCCGACGTAGTTCTTCTTGATTAATTTGTCAATATCTTTTCCAAACGATTGCTTTTGAGAGTGAATAATAAGCTGATTAATAGCTGTGCTAAGGTCCTGTTTAACTAATGGCGAAGTAATTTTGAAGTTTTTTCCACGTTTCAAATTTTGTATAAATCTTAAACAGTAAGCTAGAACTCTAGTAAGTTTTGAGTATGTAGAAAATCGCTCATATAATCTACCAAATAAATCATCAGCTGGCATCTCAGTATAGGCCAAAATTTCTGTTACCTTTTTTCTTTCTAGTGTGGTCTCTACTTTCTGTGAAAAGTCTTGAATTGGCCAGGAATATTCAACTAACCAATGCGGACCATACCACCATAAATTATAAATAACAAGATCACTAGCAGACATCCCTTGTGATACAATATCAGCCGGATTGTATTCCGATAACACATGGTTCTATGTCCATGGATTTGTTAATTCATGTACTTCTGTTACTCTTTTTGGAACAAATGTTTTCCATTGCGCTGATGGAAATGATAACCATGCAAGTAAGATTTTTGAATCGGTCCAAAAAAACACTTATTAATATGACCTATAGCTGTTCTTACTTTATCATGAAGATGTGCTAAGAGTACAGCTACACATAGTTTTAATCGGAGGAAAATAGTAGCCTATTCTGGTGCTAATCTTGATATTGCAATAAGTAGGCGTGAAGTAAAAATGCTACCTTCTCCTTTCAAGAAACCCTTTAAATATAAACAAGCACTGTAGGCTTCATTAGATGCATCTGAAAATCCATGCGGTTGAATTTTTTCTTCATTCATATTATCTTCAATTACTTTTCTAGGAACCTTTAACTCATTAAATTGTATTAGCTTTTCTCTAATCGTTTTCCATTTTTCTGCGAGTGCTGTTGGTACAGCTTCATCCCAATCTAGATTTAACTTCCAAAGTTGTTTTATAAGTAATTTAAATAAAACGCAGGTTGGAGAAATGAGTCCCAACGGATCAAATATCTTAGCTAAGTCAGAAAGTATATTTCGTTTTGTACAGTTTAGTTTTAAATCTAAATTATGAATTTCATAGAAGAGTACATCACTCTTTGGATACCACGACATTCCAAGGGTCTTCAGTGAGCATTCCTTTGAATCTTTGAATTCAAACGTTTCTTCCTTTGGAAGTCCTAAGAGAACCTCTGGTTTATTTGAAGACCATTTTCTCAAATGAAATCCTCCAGAAAGAAGTATTTGATTCAACTTATTCCTTATTTCGATTGCTTCATCAATTGTATTTGCACCACTCAAGAGATCATCAACATAGAAGTCTCTTTTGAGAACCTTTGATGCTAGAGGATTGTCCTTTTCGTTTTGAGTAGCTAGGGTTTTCAATGTATTCGTTGCTAAAAACGGTGCACACGTTGTACCATAAGTGACTGTCATGAGACGAAAAACTTGTATAGGATCCTTTGGACATTCACGCCAGAATATTAATTGTAACCAGGTATCATCTTCGTGAACTCGTATTTGCCGATACATTTTCTCTATGTCAGCACATAAAGCAACTGGCTTCGTTCTAAATCTGATAATAATGTTAACTAAATCATCTTGTACAACGGGGCCCTTTGCTAGAATGTCATTCAGCGATTTTCCGGTAGTTGACTTAGCTGAACCATCAAATACTACGCGAAGTTTAGTGGTTATACTAGCATCACGAATGACTGCATGATGAGGCAAATAGTAAATTAACTTATGAGTATTCAATTCATTTGAATTTACTAATTTCATGTGACCAAGTTCTTTATACTCCTTCATGAAGGATGAATACTCTCTTTTAAACTGATTATTCTTTTCAAAACGTTTTTCAAGTAGTTTAAATCGTCGAAGAGCCATGATTTCAGAATTTCCTAGTTGTTGTTGATGTTCCGGTTTCTTTAGTAGAGAAACAATGAAACGACCATCTTGATTTCTCTTAGTAGTACGATCATAATATTGTATATATTCACTTTCTTCTGGTAATAGTATTCGGGTAGGCTTTATAATATCATCCACTTTCCAAAATCGTTCGACAAGGGAATTCAGTTCTTCTATTTGTCCAAGATGACATGTAGTTTGAATATTCATATCACTTGCTGATGTAGTTGATATAAGACGACCTCCGGCTACTATCCAACCAAAACAGAATTCTGTAAGATAGGACATTCTGGATTTGATTTGATTTGCCCTTCTACGATAATATTGAAGAACCATTCAGCTTCGAGTATCATATCAATCTTACTTGGGTAATTGAAGCTTGGATCTGCTAGCTGTATATTTGATGGTATTTTCCACGTAGTGATATCAATAGCAGATCGTGGAAGATCTGAAGTTAGTTTCTTCAACACAAAGCAATGAATTTCAGCTACAAAATTTGTAAAACGAGATTTTAATATACATTTTATACCGTAAGGAGCCCATGTAGTAGTTGACCCAATTCCTGATACTTTAGCACTGACATTTATTTTAGGCAGTTTAAGTTGCTGTGCTAAATGTTCCGTCACAAAATTAGATTGTGCTCCTGCGTCTAGTAAAATTCGAATAGGATGGGAAGTTCCATTTTTATCCAATACATCTGCTATTACTGTGGCTAACAAAGCCCTTTGTCTTGTAAAATTAGACGTATGTTGAGCCATTGCTGTGGAAGCTGTAATATTAATCTCCTTTTCAGAATCTGACTGTGTAGGTTTCGAAGAAGAGTCCACTTCTTCTTTATTAGTGACCACTTGTTCTGGATGAAGTAATGTGTTATGATTTGCTTTACACATCTTACAACCAGCGTACTGACAATTATCCTTTCTGTGTCCTTCTCGAAGGCAACACATGCAAAGGTTAAATGCTTTGACCTTTTCATAACGATTTGAAAGACTTAACCGTTTAAACTTGTCGCACAGAAAAATCGGATGAGACTTGTTACACATTTACAACTAACCCTTTCATACGTAAGATGTGCTGTTGTAGAGGATCTACTGTTTTTAAACCTTGGTTTAAAAGTAGTCTGCTGAGTCACAGTGTTAATAAGTTTCTTATTTAACTGAGCTTCAACGGATTCTTTGGCTCGACAATGAGAGGATAGAAAGTCTACGAGTTCTTTTAACGTAGGTAACTCACCAGCAGTTTCTTGTAGTTCCCAACTTTCAAGAACCTTAGCATCCATTTTTGATGTTAATAGTCCGATAATTAATGGATCCCATTCTGAAGTTGACACATTTATAGCCTTGAGCGCATTCAAATGCATTTCGATAGTTGTAATAGAATGACGTAACGACTGAGCATTTTTCTTTTCAATAGAACTGACCGCCAGTATGTCCTTAATTCTATCTCGAACAACCGCTCGCTTATCGGAATATCGCTTCTCTAACATTGACCATGCAACTTTGTAATTAACTGCAGTAATTGATAGTGACTGGATTAATTGTGCTGCTTCTCCTTTAATGGAAGATTTTAAATACTGGAATTTTTGTACATCAGTAAGTTGCATGTTGTGGCCAATGGTAGATAGCCACATATCAGCAAATTCATTCCACTCAACATAGTTTCCAGAAAATTCGGGCAGTTGTATGGTCGGTAATTTTACAAATGTATCATTTCTCAACACTGTGTTAGTTGTTGGTACTGTATTAGACACGTTATTAGAATTACTTGTTTCTTCCGAAAGTTCAGATAAAAGTTTATCTGCTTGACTTATTAACGCGTAGTATTCTTGTTCAAAAGCTGATCTTTCAACGCACTCTTCTTGTGTCTCTTCAATGTCTTCAATAGCATTTTGAATAGGTTCGAATTCCGCGAGGACTTTTTCCACATTACATAATCGACGTTTAATTTCAGTAGCTGTTTTATTATCAGAATTAAGAAATGTCTGAAAACGTGTTAGTTTTGCTCTTATCCGACCTCTGTTAATACGAAGTTGTTTAAGCTCAGCGTTGGCCATAGTAGTATAATACGAGTATAGTATACTAAGTCGCGCAGTGTTAGTAATATATAGAATTTAACAATAACAAAAAAAATTATATTTATATACAAAAAAAATTGAATACTTATCCGTTCTCCACGTAGTCAAATACACGCAGTATTTCAGCGAAGTCGAGATACTTCCTGAGATGCCTGAAGTAATATAATTACTCCAGTGAAGCCGAGATGCCTCTTCAAAATATCACAAATGGTCCTTCAGCGAAACCGAGATGTCTCGTGAATACCGCAGTAATAACACAATTAGAATAAACGTAACTTGAAATAAAAGTTCCCGTTTAGATACAATATCTAAAGGTCCCTGGTTTCGGCACCATAAAATGTTGCGTACGAATATACAACACTTGACTAATTAGAAAAAAAAAAACTTTATTAATGAAAAAAACACAAACTGTCACTACACCACTGAATATAAATGACTGTCCGACTGACTGAATCTTGACTGTTGTTGTTGACATGATGCGTGCTCCCTTATATACAATACATGTTTTTCTAGAAATTTCTATACGATATATTTACAAAGTTCCAAATAGAAAGTAATAAACAGCAAATACAAAACAATAAACAGGTAGAATCTTCTCGAACTTTCGATTTAATGTATACAGTAAACAATATAAAATAATAATAAAAATAACATTATTCGAATGAACAATAATAAAAATAATAATAATAATAATAATAATAATAATAATAATAATAATAATATATATTTTAATAAAGATTTACTTACGTTCTACAATATTTTCCAAACCATGAAAATTAATTGATATATATATATATATATATATATATCAAATACCAACCATGCAGATTATTACACAATTGTTGATAAAATGTAAAATTTTACAAGAATGTATACGAATGCAGATAACATCACAAATATTAGATTATAAACAAAAAACTATTGAACAAGCATATACAGAATATTTAAAAAGTATAGCATAGTTTATTGTATTATTTAATTTTATATTTATTATAGTATGCACCAACAATTTAATACATATATTAGACATTTGAATTACGATGGCACAAAGATTTACATTTTTATTGATAACAATATATGTATTAATAATTATAAAGTAATAATTTATTATAATAATAATAATAATAATAATAATAATAATAATAATAATAATAATAATAATAATAATAATAATAATAATAATAATAATAATAATAATAATAATAATAATAATAATAATAATAATAATAATAATAATAATAATAATAATAATAATAATAATAATAATAATAGTAATAGTAATAGTAAGGCCTGGTTTACACGATGTGTCGTACATGTCACTCGCACTAACTCATACTCCTACTATCTCGAATCGTTCACACGTGAATTCCATGATTACAGTTTAAGTAGCAATTTAGTTTAAGTAATACAATACAGTTTAAGTAATAATTTATTATCACTTCAACTAAGCACTCAGACTATCATCAGACGGTCACATATTGCGAGTGCAACCGCGAGTAGAGTAGTGTCGTGGAGGGGGTAGCTACTTGTCATTAATAAATAGAACAGGTTTCTATTCACTCGCACTCCCGGTTTTACTAATACTAAACACTACTCATGGCTGTTCACACGTGTGGTGATAGTGCGAGTGATAGTAATAGTAATAGTAATAGTAATAGTAATAGTAATAGTAATAGTAACAGTAATAGTAAAAGTAATATTAATAGTAATAGTAATAGTAATAGTAATAGTAATAGTAATAGTAATAGTAATAGTAATAGTAATAGTAATAGTAATAGTAATAGTAATAGTAATAGTAATAGTAATAGTAATAATAATCATAATCATAATCATAATATTAATAATAATTAACAATAATAATAATAATAATAATAATTTTATATTTCTATAAAGATTCACTTACGTTCTATAATATATTCCAAACCATGAAAATTAATTGATATATATATATATATATATCAAATACCAACCATGCAGATTATTACACAATTGTTGATAAAATGTTAAAATTTTACAAGAATGTATAGGAATGCTGATAACATCACAAATATTAGATTATAAACAAAAAAACTATTGAACAAGCATATACAGAATATTTAAAAAGTATAGCATAGTTTATTGTATTATTTAATTTTAAAATTATTATAATATGGACTGACAATTTAATACATATATTAGACATTTGAATTACGATGGCACAAAATTTACATTTCTTATTAATAACAATACATATATTAATAATTATAAAATAATAATTTATAATTTATAATTTATAATAATAATAATAATAATAATAATAATAATAATAACGGGTGACCCAGAGAAGATGGACGGTTTTGTTTTTTAAATAACTCGAAAACTACTAAACCAAAATTTTTGAAATAAATTTTATTTGAAAATATTAATGCGAGAGATTAGTTTACAATCATTTATGAAACACAGTATCGTTCAGGTGACCGCCATTTTCAACAATACATTCATTCAGTCTTTTAACAAAATTTTCGAGCATAGGTCGCTGAATTTTTGAAATTTCTTCAAAAATCCGAGTCTTCAGGTCTTCTAAATCTCGTGGAGGTGTGGTATAAATGCGGCTTTTAAGGTATCCCCATAAGAAAACATCTAGAGGAGTTAAATCAGGCGAGCGAAAGATTGTTATTTTCAACATCGTTTAAGCAAACAATTTTCGTTGTGCATGGTCGGTACTTTTTAATTCCTGAGTTATTACCATTTTATAAGGATTAAATTTCAAGTCTTCCAGCAATATACGGCAAACAGATTCCCTCGACAGGTTCAAAGGAGCAGCATGACGACGAGCAGAGCGTTTGGGACTCTTGATAATCGCTGCGCGAACTCGATCAGTGTTTGGGGGTCACGAACCGTTTTTTTTTGCCTAGACGTTTTTTATCCGTTGCAGAAGCTGTCTCTCGAAAATTTTCAACCCACCGTAAAATTGAATTGCGAAATGGTACAGGTTTACACCACGTAAATTTGAATTCTTTTCGAATCTCTCTTTGCACTGTCACGATCGATTCATGCCGAAAATAACGTTCCATGCAAAACGCACGCTCCCTCTCGTTATAGCGATCCATGATTACTGAGACTAGACAAAAACAAATCTCTCTTATGTATACTAAACGTGGAAGGCGCGGTTTTCGTTGTAGCAGTGTTACCAACCGGGTTATTCCAAAAATAAAACCGTCCATCTTCTCTGGGTCACGATGAAATAATAATAATAATAAGAATCATAATTATAATCATTATATTAATAATATTAACAATAATAATAATATTTATATTTCAATAAAGATTCAATTACGTTCTATAATATTTTCTAAACCATGAAAATTAATTAATATATAGATCAAATACCGACCATGCAGATTATTACACAATTGTTGATAAAGTGTAAAAATTATACAAAAATGCATACGAATGCAGATAACATCACAAATATTAGATTATAAACAAAAAAAACTATTAAAACAAGCATATACAGAATATTTTAATAGTATAGCATAGTGTATTGTATTAATTAATTTTATATTTATTATAATATGGACTGACAACTTAATACAATATAATAGACATTTAAAATACACTGGCAAAAAGATTTGTATTTTTATTGATAACGATTAATATATTAATAATTATAAAATAATAATAATTTATAATAATAATAATAATAATAATAATAATAATAGTAATAATAATAGTAATAATAATAGTAATAGTAATAATAATAGTAATAATTATAATAATTATAATAATAATAAAAATAATAATAATAATAATAATAATAATAATAATAATAATAATAATAATAATAATAATATTTATATTTTAATAAAGATTAACTTACGTTCTACAATTTTTCCAAACCATGAAAATTAATTGATATATATATATATATATATCAAATACCAACCATGCAGATTATTACACAATTGTTGATAAAATGTAAAATTTTACAAGAATGTATACTAATGCAGATAACATCACAAATATTAGATTATAAACAAAAAAACTATTGAACAAGCATATACAGAATATTTAAAAAGTATAGCATAGTTTATTGTATTATTTAATTTTAAAATTATTATAATATGGACTGACAATTTAATACAATATAATAGACATTTAAAATACACTGGCAAAAAGATTTGTATTTTTATTGA
>CM063706.1:27342943-27478627 GCA_032441835.1 Slavum lentiscoides
ACAACACAAATTGTACTTATATTTTGAAGATTTATTACATCGTTATATAGGTATATTATATTTTGATTTTCTGTTTTATAAAAAAATAAATAATTAATATAAAGTATGGATTTAAAATCGTCAAAAAAAAGGAATACTATACTTTCGTATTTCTCGACAAATAAAAAATCTCGAACTGAGAATAATGAGGTGCGTACATTTTTATCTTTTTCTTCATTATTTTTTAAACTTGCATTCTAATATTGATTGTTACGCTATTTAGGCACCCGTACAATTAGAAATTGAACCTTTATCAACAATGTAAACTACAAAATTTGTGGTAGAGGACACTCCTGTTCAATCATCAATTTTGCAATCGGAATATTTGGTGAGTTAAAATATAAAGATCAATAACAAATTAAATATTTATTTTTAATCCGTCCTTGGTGTCATTAAATGTGTAACACCATTGTTAACGTGTGTACGTTTAGCTTACATGTTGAAAAAATGTAATATTTTTGTTACAATTGAAAATAGCTTGATTTTTTTAATACTATATTATTACTTATAAACTTGTAAAACCGTTTCTTAAGAAACAACAACTTTTTACATGTAAAATTTGAAAAAAAATCAAAATATTTTCGAAAAAGAAAACTTAATACAAAATTAATTTATTATTATGAATAAATATATATATATATATATATATATATATATATATATATATATAATATATATTTATTATACAAATTTATAAAGGAGAATGTAGTCAGTGAAATTCAACAACCTTTCAATAATATTAATGATACTGGCCGTACAGTAGATCTCTTGGTTTTAACAGATGCTGATAAAAGTCTTGTAAACATATAACACAAGTTTCTTTACACTACTTTTGTTATTAATTCATTTTTATAGTCATTATTAATAAATAATAATTAATAAAAGTAATTATTGGGGATAATTGTTTCAATTTCGGTATTGTTATTTATTATACTCTAGGTTCTTACTAATCTGTGGGTACCAGATGTAAAGTATGAATTCCCACTACTTAAACAAAATGAAAAACGTGGATTAAAATTTCAATTTAAGTGGCTTGCGGAGTTTAATTGGCTGTGTTAGTCTGCCATGAAAAATGGTGCATTTTGTAAACATAGTGTCATCTTTGCCAAAAGTGGTGGTGTTGGAAATCAACCCTTGGGAAATTTTGTAACTGTTCCGTTTAATAACTGGAAGAAAGCGAAAGAGGTTTAATTATTTAATAGTTGCATAACTTATTTTTAGAGTTTTTATCTAAAAATTGAATTATTTTTTACAGGCTTTTCGACTTCATTCTAATTTAAAATATCATATATCAGCAGTACTCGATTCTGAGCATTTTTTAAATGTTCTAAATAAAAAAGAACCATCTATTATACAACACATTGATCAAAATAGGTAAATAATTATACATTTAGATAATAAAATATATAATTGTAATTAAAAAAAAATAAAAAATAATTTATTATAATATTTTTAGAACAGCTGAAATTGAAAAAAATCGGAAAAGAATTAAACCTATTATTGACTGTAATATTTTATGCGGTAGAGAAGAACTAGCAGTATGAGGACATAGAGATTTTGGCAGAATTTCTGTTGATGAAGATACTTTAAGCCAAGGCAATTTTCGTGCTATATTTAGATACAAAGCTAAAGGGGATGCATTTTTACGTAATGTTCTTGAAGGTTCAGGAAAACGCAATAAATATACAAGCCCTATTATCCAAAATTAAATAATATAGTCATGTAACACAATAATATTGAGAAAAATTGTAAATAATATTAATTAATCTAAATGTTTTGCGGTTCTTGCTAATGAAACAACCGATGTATCGACCAATGAGCAACTCAGTGTATGGGTTCGATATATTGATGAAAACAATAGGCTGCATGAGGATTTATTACAGTTTTTTGAAACCAACAGTTTGACTGGTGATGATTTAGCTAACTCAGTATTAAATGGTAATTGTAAATTTCATATGTATGCTATGCATTTTAATTGATTTATATTATTTAAATAAATTCTTGTTGGTAGGCTTAAACAGGTGTGGACTTGATTGTAATTATTTATACGGCCAGGGCTACGATGGGGCCATTAATATGGCTGGCCGATTTAAAGGAGTACAAGCTATTGTGAGATCTAAGTACCCAAATGCTATTTATGTATATTGTGCAGCACATTCTTTGAACTTGATTGTTTCAACGACTAGTGACATAAAACCTATCAGAAATTGTTTGGGAGTAATAGAAAAAGTATATAATTTTTTCAATACTCCTAAAAGAAATTCTGTTCTTTTAAATACAATTGAAAATTCAAATAATTTACCTCAAGTAAAACAGCTCAAACGAATTTGTGCTACTAGTTGAATTCAACGCTATGATGCTGTAAATTATTTTTCTGAACTATTTTAATTTGTTCTAAACGCATTAGACATTATATCCGATTGGAAAGAATCAACAGATGCTGCAATGCTTCAGAAAGCGTTAAAAGATTCAGAGTTTCTGATTTCCATGAATGTTATAAAGGTGTAGTATATATTAAACTAATATATATAATATGTATGTGTATATAAAAATATATATATATGTATGTGTACATAAATATATATATGTATGTGTATGTATATATGTATGTGTACATAAATATATATATATTTTTTTAAATTTTGTTTCAGGTATTATTTTCTTATGGACTTCCTTTGTGTAAACAATTTCAAACAGTTCATATTGATTTGAAAAAAACTATACGTATAGTAGAAAATGTAATAGCTACTCTGAAATGTATCAGACAAAATAATGAAATAGAATTCAGTATTATCTACAATGATGTTAAAGTAATATTTTCTTTTAATATTATTTGATACCATTCACACGCCATTCACTATTTTACAAAATATTTATATCAGACTTGGGATTCAATACTTTTTAAAAGTATTTGGAATACATATTCCGAATACTTCGAAAAAAAGTATTCAGAATATGTATTCTAATACTTCATGACAATAATATTCCCTAAGTATTTTGAATACTTCACAAAAAGTATTCCAAATACTTTTAGAATACTCTTTTTTTATTAGTTTTCAATAATACGAATTTCAAAAATGATAATTAATAATTATATTATTTAATATATTATATTTATATAATATAACTATCTGAATTACCCGGCTTCGCCCATGCGCAGTTTTGAACGAAAACTTGTTCATATATTCATATATATGTACATGTTATTTTTAATAACAATTTAAATGGTCACCATGGTAACTGTTTAACGCCTAAAATCCTAAAATTTCCCTTATTAGCTACCATTCTTGGGAAGGGTAAGAGGGTGAAAAATACTTTGAAAAATATTCTCATACCTACCAAATATACAAAAAAAAATGTCATTTAAATCGATCGAGCCGTTTCGGAGGAGAGTGGTGACAAGCACTGTGACACGACATTTTTATATATTAGATATATTATATTATTTAATCGAATACAACAGTCTTCAATATATATTTAGGTGTTTAATAATTTTTTTTATAAATTCTGTTTTCATAAATTAACACAATAATTAATAATAAATTAATACTAACCATTAGTTATAAAGTATAACACAAATATAATAAGTTATTATATATGTGTTATACTTTATAAAAATAGTGTAATCAAGCATATTTGATTATTTGAATAAGGCTGGGTCCAAACATCAAACATAGCAAGATTACTGGTAAAATAATTGATGCTGTTTTAAATATCTACTGCTGCTACTCATCTTTTTTCCCGAAATACTTACTTTTTACATTTAAATAACAAGTTATTATTTTTATGTAGGTACTATTTTAAATATGATTGGTCTTTAAAAAGTATTCGAATACAGTATTCGAATACTACCCAAGTCTACATAATATGATGTATATAACTAATTTATACTTATAGAATGTGTTTACTACTCATTATAATTTAATGTAATATATTATAGAAAATAGCAGATAATGTTGGGATTGAATTGCAAGAAAAAAGAATATCTTCTAAACAAATGCATAGAGCTAATCCAAATTTACAAAATCCTTCAATTGAACAATACTACCGCATAACAGTATTTTTACCATATATTGATAACTTTATATTACAAATAATGGAGCGATTTGTAAATCATAAAAGTATTTTTGAAGGTATTTATATCACATATTTTATATTATATTTTCAAGTTAAATCTATATCGAAATTTGTATTATAAATTAATTATAGTATACACTATACATTAAAAATACTGAATAGCTATATAAATAACTAGACTGACAAAGAATTTATAATTTTATTATTGTAATATTTACTGTTATAGGGTTTGATTGCATTTTTAAAACCCAATCACTACCACTTGATATAAATGACAGAAAACAATTTAATAAGCTTGTGAATATATATTCACCAACTATAGATAAATATGCTGGCATTGCTGAATTAATAAGTGGAAAACAAAACTAATGACTAATAATATTATTCTCAGTTCAGGATTACAGGCATTAGAAATTTGTGATGAAGAATTTTATCCTAATATTTATATGTTGATAAAAATATTTTGTACACTTCCAGAGTCAACAACAACTCCTGAGCGATCATTCTCCAATTTCAAAATAATTAAGACCTATCTTAGAAATAATATGAATGAAGTAAATGAATAGATTTTAAAATAAGGTATATTATTATAACTATTTAAGAATTTGTGCATTTGTTTATTATAGACTAGACTGAATGGACTAGCTTTATTAACATGTCACACAGAAATTAAAATTACATCGGATGAAGTCATAGACGAATTATCTCTAAAAAAAAGAAAAATTGAATTTGTTTTATAAAATAGGTTACTATTTTATTACTCGTATATTATACTATGTTAAACTTAAAAAATTGTATTCTTTATTTAATACGCCTTATAATACTAATACTAGTATTAGTATATAGAGTATATAGTGTAAACATGGTAGTATGTGATAGGTACCTGATACCTATAAATTATTAGAGTGAATAGTATAGAGTACTAGTATTAAAGTATAAGCATTTTTAGTGAAAATATTGGTTTCTACTAAAATTTATTTCCATACCCCCCCTCAAGAAAATCCTAAATACGCCACTGATACGAATGCAGGTAACAGCACAAATATTAGATTATAAAACAAAAAAACTATTAAAACAAACATATACTAAATATTTTAAAAGTATAGCATAGTTTATTGTATTATTTAATTATATATTTATTATAATATGGACGGAAAACTTGATACATATATTAGAAATTGAATTTCGGGTATACAAAGATTTATATTTTTTTATTGATAAAAACACATATTAATAATTATTAAATAATTATAATTTATAAAAATAATAATAATAAAAAAAAATAATAATAATAATAATAACCCGTGGGGGTTTGCCAGAACCTCTATCGGGCGCGGTCCCCTGCGAATGAGGAATGCTCGCTGCACGCCTGTTGTGTATAGGGTAGTGGGGAAATAAAATATTCGTCGTGGAACAAAACCTGGCACACCATGAAGTACAATGAGAAAGAAGAAAGCCACGGATAAATGTAACGACGTGAACGGGGTCAGTGCGACATCACCTGACACCGCGTCCGGCAGAGGAACTGAGGTGTCCTCGGTCGTCATCATGCAAAATCCTCAATCTTCCACCCCTACTCAGCAGCAAACTTCACCTGCCACCTATACACATTTCAACATACAAAGAATTGTAGGTGATGGTAACTGTCTATTCAGATCAGTGAGCCTGTATCTTTACAATACACAGGATAAACACACGGAATTAAGAGTAGAAGCAGTTTTTTTATATAAGAAGACACTGGAACCAACTGAAAGAATATCTGGTTCTAAACCCTTTAGAAACAAACGACCAAAGAAGTTACTGTTACAATATGAGACAAAATGGTACATACGGTACAAGCGTAGAAATCTTGGCGATGTAAGAAATACATAAACTAAACTTCATGATATATGCAGAAAATGAAAGAATCGATAATGACCAATACGTAACAAATAAGAATCCTACAATAATCAATAGAATGTCTTACCAGAGAAGCATTAAACTACTCATTACAGGAAATGTGGAAAGTGGACACTACGAATTATTAGACAAAGACACGGAGAAAGAACAAGGACAGAGAGCAGAGGGCCAAAAACCTAGCAATAAGTCAGACAAGAGAAAAGATACACAAAAAAAGGGGAAAAAACAAAGTATCTCCAAGTGGCAAAGGGGGAAATAAATCTAAAGTAAAATGGACCAAAGAGGAATATAAAGAAATAATACTTTGTCATTATTATACCTCGAAAAAAACGGGAACTGCCAACCTCAAAGAAACGTTTAACTTGTGGACGAAACGAAATCCAAATCCAACTCATGAACTAAATCCTAACACCATTGCAACATAGGAGATTCATCTTGAATAATAACAAACTTACTGAAATAGAGTTAACCGAAATCATAGAAAAAGCAAAAATGCTTATGGGTAAGGAAACTGAGGATCAGAAAATGGAAAACAGTATAGAGAAAACAAGTAATAAGACTGCAAATTCAGGCAATGAAAAAATAAACATAGAGATCACTGACACCATACAAGAAGCAACTGATACTAAAATCATTCAAATCTTCGAAGGAAAAGACGAAGATATCGAATTAACGACCATGATAAGAGAAATCACTAAATGGGACCTTGAAGACAAAAATTCAGATGGAAAAATGCAAAGAGAGCCATTGAAGAAATTGAATGACAATCTGAAACTCAAAGGAAAAATAAGGCTAGGCAATAGAGCTATAGAAGAAATTATAATGAAACGACCAAATGAATTCAACCACACTATATCTCTAAATAAACCGATCTACGTTACCGCTGCAACAATACAAGACACAATGCTACCCCCAGCAACAAAAATCAACAAACAAAAGAAACCATGGTTAGACGAACCACCCTGGAAGAAAAGAATCCAGACTAAGATAACTGAACACAGAAAAGACTTATCACGCCTCAAAGAATCTCTCCAACTGAATCTTAGTGATAAAATGATCAAGCAAAAGTGACAATTGTACGATAAATATAATATAACTAACACCAAAGAGTTGAGGAACAAATAAACAGAAAGTAACAGCAAAAGCATGCAGGATAAAAAGATATACAGAGATCAGCCCAATACAGACAAAACAAAATATTTGTAGAAAACACTGGGAAGTTCTATAACAACATTATGGGTGAAAAGTACTCTTTCGTTTTCTACACCACCAAAACAAAAAATTGAGACCTATTAGAAGAGCATCTGGGAAAGAGACATTGCACACAAACAAGCAGCCCTATGGATCCAACATGAATATGAAAAAACGGTCAACATCAACAGAACGGAGTGGGAAAGCATCGACGAAAGCGAAGTAAAAGCAGCCTTAGAAAAAATTGCAAACTGGAAATCACCAGGTATCGACGGCATAACAAATTTCTGGCTGAAAAAACTTCATGCATCACACAAGAACTTAACAACTGCATATAACGAAATGATCAACAATAATGACACGGAAAAGCAAAGTATTCCGGACTGGCTGACAAAGGGAAGAACATATCTAATACCCAAAAGCGAGAACACAGAACTAGCTATAAATTACCGACCGATTACCTGCTTAAATAATATGTACAAACTTCTTACAAAAATAATATCTGAAAGACTGCAACACTACTTAACAAAGAATAACTTGTTTCCAGCCGAACAAAAGGGATGTGTCAAAAATACATACGGATGTCAGGATCACTTTCTTATAAGCAAAACGCTACATATGGATTGCAAAGAAAGGAAGAAAAATATGTCACTGGCATGGATTGACTACGAGAAAGCCTTCGATAAAGTCCCGCACACCTGGATTATCGAGACACTGAATATCTACAGAACATCCTCTATCCTTCTTTCTTCCACCATCAAAACAATATATAACTCGAATACCGACCTGTACCTGATGTTAGACTCCAAGAGCAGCAGCAGTAACACCAGCAATATAATCATTGAAAACGTCAAAATAAGAAGTGGGATATACCAAGGAGATTCGTTGTCACCACTGCTATTCTGCGTTGCACTATTCCCCCTCAGCTCCATTCTGAACGGTACAAACACAGGTTATCAATGCAAACAAGAAAAAGAGAAAATCAATCACCTACTTTATGTTGATGACTTGAAGCTGGTAGCAAAAACTGACAACGAATTAGATAAACAAATTGCGATTGTTAAAAAATTTAGTGACGACATCAGGATGGAATTTGGGCTTGATAAATGTGCTAAGGCATCATTTGTCAATGGAAGACTTGAAGAATAGCAGAAACATAGAATTGAGGGATTCAACAGCCATCAATACCCTAGATCAAGCAAGCGTGTATAAATACCTGGGCATAGATGAGCACGATGGAATCCAGCACAAAAAAATGAAGACCAAACTAAAAAAAGAATAAGAGATATCCTAAAAACAGAATTAAATGCTAAAAATAAGATGACAGCAATAACATCGCTGGCGATACCTGTAATCCAATATAGCGTGGACATAATCAATTGGACCCAGGCTAAAACTAGACACGCAAACAGAAAAGATGCTTAATATGTTCGGCGCACTCCATCCACGAGCTGATATTGATAGGCTGTACATTCCTAGAAAAGAAGGAGGTCAAGGAATGATTAGTATTGAATCCATCTATAACGTTGCTAAACAAAGACTCCAGAATTACCTAAAACTAAAAGAACGTGACAATTATTTAGGTATGGTGTTTAGATAACAACCAATCAAGGATGACGAAGCCAAGTCCAGAGTGCAGAAGAAAAAGTAGAAGACACCAACCCAAGTAAATCTGAAACAATAAAAGTAAAATAGATAAAGCAACGCCTGAAGCTAAGAATAAAAGAGGAACGAATTAAGAAATGGAAGTCCAAACAACTACACAGGAAATTTGCAAAAGAGTCGGAAAAGGAAACCATAAACCATAAACAGTCCTAAGCATGGCTCAGTTACGCAAATCTTAAAATAGAAACGGAGGCATATAATAACAGCCTGCCAAGATCAAGCCATTGCAACAAATTATAATATGAAAGTGAAAATAATGAAAACTGGCAATGACCAAAAATGTAGACTTTGCCAGTCTTTCAACGAAACTATTCATCATATAATGTCAGGCTTCCCCATCTTGGCGAAAAAGGCGTATCTGGAGAGGCATAATGCAGTGGCAAAACAACTTCATTAGAATATCTGTTAACACTATAACGTAGATGCCGACAAAAAGTAGTATCAACACGACCCAGACCCTGTAGTCGACACAGCAGATGTTACAATCATATGGGATACCCAGATACAAACAGATAGGAGAATAATAGCAAGCAAACCAGACCTCATTGTAAAAGACAAAAAGAAGAAACAATGCCTCCTAATACATGTAGCTATTCCGTCAGATTATAATGTAACAAAAAAAGAAGCAGAAAAACAATTGAAGTATTACAAATTGAAATACAAAGAATGTGGAATCTCAAAACTAAAGTAATCCCTATCATCATTGGAGTAACAGGACTCATCTCCAATGTCACCTCACAAATAATTAAAGAAGTTCCTGGAACACATTATCTTATACAATTCCAAAAAACAGTGGTGTTGAGTACTGCACACATAATACGCAAAGTACTATAATACTATAATACTATAATTTGTTTACGTAAACACCCAGCTAGGCAATGTAGTAGTCGATATTGCGTAAAATGTTCAAGGCCGCATAATATTTTATTGCACATTCCATCACGAAATGCAATAATCAAAGGTGCTGTGGCGTATCACCATCGATAACAGATGTTATCTATGCGCATCACGCACATACATCAGTGTGGATCGCTGCGATCCACGACCGTGATTTCGTGGGATCACGTGGTCACACTGCGTGTACCGTCCCCAACGACGACGCTCGCGACTCAAAACCGACGTTCGTTCTCTTTGCCAACGGCCGTCGTCTCGACTCGTCGCTCGTGCCTTATGTTTTTCGCCTCGTTTTACATTTATATGTTTCTCCGGTTTATGTTCCTTTATGTAAAATTTGTTAATCTTTGTGTTGTTATTAAAGTCTTTTCGTTACAGTAAGTGACGTGTTTTATGTTTTTTTATATTCCTCCGTCTACGTCCACACGAGAAAATCGTCCGCGCAACATACGCGAATACACCGCACGTACGCACCGCGCACCCTTATCGCCATATTGGTGACCTACTCGGCGAAAAAAGCACGTGGTGTCGCATTCCCGTGGCTCCGTATTTCTTTTTCGTATTTCGTTTTCTCGCGTGTACGACGACATGGAAAACCTCGTAGACATCATGGCACTCGAAAACATTCTAACGAACGTCGCGAATCCGCCCGCCGCGAATACGTTTTCCGTGAAAAACGAAAACTCTTTGTTGACCGACGTTTCCACACCCGCAGCCGCAATCGCAAACATCCGTTTTTCCAGTTTCTGGCGTCACTCGCCGCAGCAATGATATACCCACGCGGAAGCCGTTTTCCATAACCAACGCGTAAGAGCTGATCTCGTCCGCGTAAACCATGTGCTCGCCTCCCTGGACGAAGACGGAATACGCACTGTATCCGATTTACTCGGATCTGATACGCAATATACTGCGGTTAAGAACCGGCTTATTGCAAGATTTTCGATTCCGCAAGCCACACGTTTCGGATCCATCGTCCAACCAGGAGGCATGGGCGACCGCCGTCCGTCCCAGATGCTGCGGGACATGCGAAACGTACTGCCTGACGGAATCGGTGACGCAGCTTTAAAAGAATTTTGGTTGCAAAAGCTCCCATCGATAGTCCTAACCGTAATTTCTGGTCCGGAGGGAAACCTCGAATATCTCGCCGAACGTGCTGACCGCGTCATGGACGCAAGCGCCGGTCACGACATAGCCGCCATCTCAACAGCGAACGAATCCGAAAGTTTACACGCCATCGAAAACGCCATCGCAGCACTCACGGCGCAAATCACAGTCCTCACTACCGCACAGACGTCTCAAAGCCGGCCATCACGCAGTGAATGTCGACCACGTTCCCGCTCACGTACCCATTTCAACCGCGATTTCAAAAGGATACCTGGTGTTTTTTCCACAATCGCTATGGAAAAAATGCGCGAAATTGTCGCGATCCGTGTGCATTCCCGTCGGAAAACTAGTTCAGGCGGCGGAGGCCTCGCTACCTGCCGCCGCCCACTCCTCGCGTCGCGTGTTCGTTAAGAGGACGTAGTACCCGAAAATTACGCAGCGAAAACAGTGTTTCGTATTTCCAATGCAGCAAAGTCTATATTATTGGTATATTTGATTTGAAAGTGTCTCAAAAAAGGTGAGATGTTTCTCTATGACATGTTGGAAACTGAATTTAAAAAAAATTAAATTTAACTATTAATATTTGTCATTGAAATTTGGAAAAATACCTAAAATGTTTTAATTTATACTTTATTTAGTATTTCAATAATCCAAAATCGGCTTCCTACATGTCACAGCAAAAATTCTCACCTTTCATAATATGTTTGGTCTATTTAAAACAAATTAATACACTATGTGTACTATTGGAAATACGATGAGATGTTTTATGACAAAAACGTAAATTTCATCGCCATGAAGTGGCGCTGCCTATACCTAAAAGTTATTATTATGAAACGGCACTGTGTTCGTATAATACCCCACCACGTGTATTCGCACACGTATACAATTATCGCGGCTGACGGTGTTGCGGTCGAAGGTCGAATACGAGAATAATTTTGAAATGTGATTATTATTTACTATAAAGGGAGAATAGGTATTTCCGTACAGGTAGGTTTATGTTTTATATTGGTATAGATAATATGGAAAAACCGTCGACCATTCACTACAATAAGCTGTAAACACATTTGTATAAATCTGTACTTCAAATTATACACACGCATTACCTACTATTTATCAAACGTTAGTTTTAATAATAAATTAAAAATTAGAATAATTTAGAATAATAATTGCAATTGTTTAAATTATTGTAAATAAAGACATTATCATATATATTACACGTGTATAATAATAAATAATAATATATCGTGGGTGTCGTGTGGTGACAATGTGATCGTAGCATATATAGGTAGTACGTAATATTAAAAAAACACTCAAAATATGAATTACTTGAATAAAGATTTTAGAGTTTTGTTATTACTTTAAATTTGAAAACAATGATAAATTATTGCATTCGATAAAACGATTCTGAGCGGAGCATCGGCGTAATATTATTTAAAATTATCAAAAATTGTTTTCGTTAATATAGTGCAATGTTACATATTTAGTAAAAATTTCCGGTTTCTATGACGACTACTTTCAAAATGACGAAGAAGTAACGATAATCTATTTCAACAAAATCGCGTTTTTACCATTTTTATGTAATTTTTAACTAATAAAAATCACTATTTTGATTATCATCTTATTATTGTAATGATGACTCTTTTACACACAGGCAAAATACCTATATGTACAGAAAGTTTTCTGTAGTATATCATTCATGTCCCCCTCGTGGAACTCACCTTGACGTGGTAAGGGGGCTTGCGTTCCTCAACAGCCTGGATAGCTATGCCAACGGTGGTACTTCCACCAGCAGGGTCTCCCATGTTGGACAGGTTGAAGGGCTGAGGACAGACTAAGTAGTTCCAAAAAGGGTAGAGCGGACTCTCGAGCCAAGGAAGGCAACCGTTCTAGGTGAAGGAGACACCGAAATCAAATCCAGGGGCAGGGCGGGCTCTTTAGCCTCGGCAGGCAACCGTCCTAGGGGAAGGAAAACCTCGACCAAAAACCCCCTGGCGGTAGGGCTAAAGCGCACGGGAAAGGCACCCGGGAAAAAACTCTTAATGGAAGTCAAACACAGAAGTTTTGTTACAGCACCAGGGGATTCGGACCCCCAGGTGCCGGCAGCAGTGAGTGGTCGTGGGGTAAAAGCCTCGGCCAACGTAGCGGGCTCACTGCGGTCGTCATCACACGACCGTGAGGGTGCGGGGTGGCCAGTCAGGCCCCCGTTGCTCTAGCTAATACTAGTGCTGGAAAAACCAACGGAAAAAAATTGGCACACGCAGAGAAAACGGGTACGAACAAAATGCTGGTTCCGGAGGAGATTGGCGAAAACGAACTTCTGGTAAAGCTGAGGGAACAGATACGATTCCTGTCCAACTTCGCCACTAAAACCAGGAACGTGCACACAGAGGTGAAGCAGGCTACGTCGGAGCTGGTTAGAACATTTAATCTTTTCGCGGCGGCAAGGCAACGAGAGAAAAAAACCGTTCACGAAGGGATAACCACTGAGAAGACTGAGGTGATTAACAAAAAACCGATCACAAAGGATGCAGAGACATCTACACCGTGCTGGTGGGACCAGAATGGGTACAAGATCCCAGAGAACCCCGCGAGTAGTGGAATAAGCGAACAACAACCAGAAACCTGGTCAGAAGTTACAAAGAGGGCGCGGGTCCGTCGGAAGGAAAAGCAAGAGACCAACGACGTAGGAAATAAAATAGACCAAAGGCACACGGTGAGACGACCTGCCGTACAGGATGAGGCAATGCAAGGGGCAACCAATCAGGATGGGGAGCATCAAGGAAGGACGCGCCAAAGGAGGAGGAACAAATGCGCTGTGCTCATAGACCGTGGCCCGGAAACATATTCCGAGCTAGTACAACGCATTAGGACAGGAGCGAACCCAAATGCAATTGGAAACAGGATAAAAAGTATGAGAGAAGGGAAACAAGGAGGTGTGGTTATACAAGTACAAGGCGATCAAGAAGATGTGCGCACAGTACGAGAAGAAATAGCCAAGGTGACAGGAGATGAAAGTGTCAAAATCATCCAGCCGAGAGGACTGATCGAAATAAGGGATATGGATATCCTTACGACCAAAGAAGAACTCGCAGGAATAATTGCGCAAGATTTGATTTTAGATGTGAAAGAAGTGAGCATTATCAACCTCAGAAAAACCTATGGGGAGACTCAGACAGGTCTGGCACTGATTCCGGCCAGGTCTGCAGACGAGGCGGACAAAACTAGAAGGATGCGTATTGGCCTGGTATACTGTAGGGTCAGGCAATGTAAGAAACGGACGAGATGCTACAGGTGTCTGGGCTTCGGTCACGAATCCCGAAATTGCAACGGAGCTGAAAGAGGAGGCTGCTGTAACAAATGCGGAAAAGCAGGACATCTTGCACGGGCATGCACAGCGACGGAAGAAGAAATTATAGAGTTTAGAGCGGTCCTAGCATCCGAAGCAGCCAGGCCGAACAAGACTTCTAAAGACAATGCAATATGATTAGTTTTCTGCAGATAAACCTAGCAGGAAAATGCGCCGCACAGGACATGGCGCTTCAAAGAGTACGGGAGAAGGGCACAGATGTCATAATAGCCAGCGAGTATTACAAGCACGGACAAAACACTAATGAAATTGATGGATGGTATTGTGATAAAAACCGCAGAGCTGCGATAGTTAACTGTGGGGACGCATACGTTGATGAAATAGGAAAAGCTGAAAATGGGATTATCTGGATCACTCTCGGCGGCAACCTCAGGATATACTCATGCTATTTTACACCCAACAGCACAAGAGCTGAGTATGAAAATTGGCTAGGGAAACTTGAAGTGAGCATTAGGTCCGCAACAGGTGATGTAATCGTAGCAGGCGATTTTAATGCGAAACACACCGAATGGGGATCGAAAGTAATCGATGATAAAGGTGAGACTTTATCGGACTTTATCCATTCGCTAGGACTGGTAGTTTGTAACCAGGGAGGCATACCCACTAGGCAGCAAGACGATTCAGTGTCCTACATAGACGTAACGATGGTCTCGGCAAATCTCGCCACGAGGGTCATCGATTGGCGCGTCCTCGAAGAAGAATCAAACAGCGACCACAATTACATCGAGTTTAGGATTGAAGCTGCCCAAGTACCGACGAGGACACAACAAACGACAATACGGAACCTCAGAAACATAGACCAAAATCGACTGAGAAGTGCAATAACAGAAAACACGAAAGAGATCGTCATTGGTACTACAGCAATGGATAGCGCGGAGACCTTACACCACACTCTTACAGGTATACTGGAGGAAGTAGCGCCAATAAGACCAATAGGCACCAAACAAAAATCCGTATACTGGTGGACACTCGAAATAAAGGAGCTAAGAAAGACATGCAACCATCTCCGTCGGGTGTATCAACGCAAAAGGAGGCGTAAAGGTACGGACGCGTGCGAACAGGAGAAGGAAGCGTGGAAAAAGGCAAAACTTGACTTGACGAAGGAAATCAGAAGATCAAAGGAGGATGCTTGGCGTGAGCTCTGCAGGCTAGTAGAGGAGGACCCATGGGGCAGACCATTTAAATTGGTTATGAGGAAGCTATGTAAAAAGCCCCCCATACCAGGTATAAACATTCCGGGAAGGATGGAAAGCATTGTGGAAGGTTTGTTCCCTACTCACCGGCCTATAGAGGCGACGGTATGGACAATAGAAGAAAACCCCCCCGTCATCACGCAGGCGGAGCTAAAGCACGCTACGAGCTGCTTGAAACCGAATAAGGCGCCAGGACCCGATGGGGTACCAAATGAGATACTGAAGAAACTCGTCGAGTTAAGATCTGGAATCGTACTGGACACATTCAATAGATGCATGTCGCAGGGTTGCTTCCCCTCCCTCTGGAAAACGGCTAGACTCGTGTTGGTGAGGAAGGACAATAAACCTCCAGAGGATCCATCATCGTACCGTCCTTTGTGTATGTTGAATACCACAGGGAAACTCTTTGAGAAAATACTAGACACGAGGATCAAGAGCTTCCTGGACGCGAACGATTGCTTAGCTCCAAACCAATACGGATTCCGCAAAGGCCGCTCCGCTATAGATGCGGTCACAAGACTAAGAAATATAGTAGACGGGTGTAGAGGGAATATACGTTGTATGGTCGGCCTACTCACCCTCGACGTGCGCAACGCGTTTAACTCGGCACCATGGGATGGAGTCATAAAGGCAATAAAGGACAAAGGGCTGCCGGTCTATCTATGTAGAATTTTAGATAGTTATTTCCAAGACAGAGACCTTATCTACGAGGTAGCTGGCGAGGAAACTAGGAAGACACTAACGGCAGGGGTCCCGCAGGGATCAATTCTAGGTCCAACTATGTGGAACCTCCTTTATGGTGGCCTACTAAGGGTGCCGATGCCTGAAGGCGTCGAAATTATTGCATATGCCGACGACGTTGCGATCACGGCAAGAGCTAACGGAAGCGGTATAGTGGCACAACTGCTTGGTGATGCGGCCGAAAGGGTGATCGATTGGCTGGAGGGCACAGGGATCGAGCTGGCAATCCACAAGACCGAGGCGATTCTCTTCACGAGGAAAAGAACAGACAATAAAATACACGTCAGGATACTAGGGCATACTCGTATAATCCCATCAAGAAACGTCGTGAAGTATCTCGGTATCCACCTAGACCAAAAATTGACGTTCCATGAACATGCGCGTGAAGTCGCTAAAAGAGCAGACGAGGCAACTAGAAGGCTGACGATAATTATGCCCAATACAGGTGGTGCGAAGTCGCAGAGAAGGAAGCTCTTAGCGACGGTGAGCCAAAATATTTTATTATACGGCGCACCAGTATGGGCTAGCCATATGGGGCGAAAAGGCTACAGCGTCCTAGACAGAAGCAACAGGAAGATCGGTCTAAGGGTCATCGCGGCATATAGGACCGTGTCCAAAGAGGCCGTCGAAGTAATTGCCAACATGCCACCACCGGAGCTGTCAGCGTGTTCACACGTCTGCTGAAAAGCAAGCGGCCGAGGATGACATGCTAAAATCGTGGCAGACAAGCTGGGAAACAGCACAAAAAGGCAGGTGGACGTACAAACTGATACCGAACGTTGGAAACTGGGTGAGAAGAACGCATGGTTCAATCTGTTTTCACCTCACCCAGTTGCTAACTGGTCACGGATGTTTTGCGGCATATCTCAAAAGATTTGGCATATCAAACTCGGCGGCCTGCTGGTTCTGCGGTCACCACACCGACGACGCACTGCACACTCTGTTCGAGTGCGATGCTTGGGCAGCGAAGAGATGGAGGTGCGGCATCGCTGTTGGAGAGGAGTTACGGCCAGAGAACCTCACGGGAATTATGTTAAGAGACGAGGAGAAATGGAACGATGTATGCAACCTGGTGAAGGAGATGATGATGGCGAAGGAAAAAGAAGAAAGAAGAAGAGAACGGGAAAGAATAGGAGTATAAAAGAAAAGTTTTAATTAAGACATCTTTGTTGTAGGCCGAAGGCCGACCTATTCAGGGTGGTTAGAGGCCCCCAATATACATTGTACAAACCATAGAAGGTATAAGGACAAAATGTATTTTACTTGTTTTTTTTGTTTTTGTATAATAAACGATGTGGGTTGAAGGGGGCGAAATGACTAACGTCGGTGCCGCCCCCCCCAACCAGCGATACCATCATAAAAAAAAAAAAAAAAAAAAAGTATATCATTCATGTAGGCCGTCATTTGTCTTATCTTCATCGTGTTATAAACACGTAATATAATAATAGATTTATTTCTCAGTATTATCCGCGATATCGATTTCCGATATTTTATTTTATTACCCTATTCATTATTGTTTTCGCTTATCGAATTAATCGTCACACCACCGATTACGAGTAGCGGTGCGCGTCGCGTGCTTGCGGATCGTGAAAACACCTAATTGCGCGTTCTATCGGTCGTTGTATGCGTTCTCGTTTCGGTACGACGTCCTCTTAATGACGTCCGTACGGGGAAACGTTTTCTCATCGACTCTGGTGCAGAATTCTCAGTAATGCCTCCGAACTCTGGTCCTCACCGTGCATCAGAAGTCACGCTCACCGCCACAAACGGAACGCGAATCCAGACGTATGGGCCCAAAACACTTCAACTGGATTTCGGTTCCGGTCGTACATACACCTGGACTTTCGAGATGGCTGACGTCGCCCGGCCAATAATTGGGGCCGATTTCTTGCACTATTTTGAGTTACTTGCCGATGTCCGACACCGTCGTCTCATTGACCGCAACAATACGTTAAAACGTTTTCCGCCAATGAAGTCACCACTCCTATTTTTACTGTGACACACGCACACTCGTGGATCAAGCTGTTAAACGAGTTCCCAAAGGTCACACGTGAGTCCCCAGTTCCCAAAAAATGTTTACACTCCGTAGTACACGAATTGCGTATTACTGGCCCACCGTTGTTCTCTCGCCCGCGTCGACTTCCCCCAGCACGCCTCCAAATCGCCCGCCGTGAATTCAATTTTATGCAGGAAAAAGGCATCTGTAGACCGTCATCTAGTGCCTGGGCAAGCCCGCTACTGTTGGTTGCCAAGAAGGATGGCACTTTTCGCCCCTGTGGAGATTACCGTCGCCTTAACGCCGTCACGCGTGCAGACCGGTACCCGCTACCACACCTACACGATTTCACTGCAAATTTAGCTGACAGAACGGTGTTCACGAAGTTAGACCTAGTACGGGCTTACCATCAAGTGCCAGTCGCGGAAGGAGATATACCGAAAACCGCGGTCACTACTCCTTTCGGATTATTCGAATTCCCAGTAATGTGTTTCGGGTTACGAAACGCCGCGCAAACATTTCAACACGTAGTGAACGAAGTCCTACGCGAACTCGAGTTTGCCTTTGCTTACATCGATGACGTACTAATCGCCTCACACGACCGCTCAGAGCACGAAGTACACGTCCGCACCGTACTAAAACGTTTTCAAGACTACGGAATTGCCGTCAACCCAGCTAAGTGTGTTTTCGCAGCCGACTCGCTGCAGTTTTTAGGACATGTCATCAGCAAAGACTTTTGCAAACCGAATCCCGAAACCGCCTCCGCCATCGAAGGTTGGACGTTACCCAAAACCAAAAAGGGTTTACAACGCTTCCTTGGTTCAGTCAATTTTTATCGTCGCTTCTTACCGCACGCAGCAGAACTACAAGCACCTCTTTACGACTTCGCCTCAAAAATCAAAAAACGCGACGGACCTCTGCGGTGGACAGACGCCACCAGAGCCATTTTTTATGCTTGTCGAAGCGCACTAGCCAACTGTACACCACTCGCTCATCCCAGACAAAACGCCGCATTAAGACTCTCCACGGATGCATCCAATACAGCAGTAGGCGCTGTATTGGAACAAAATATCGATAATGCGTGGCAACTTCTGGGTTTCTTCTCCAGGAAGTTATCACCCACAGAAAAGAAGTACAGCACATACGATCGGGAATTACTCGCGGCTTACCTGGCTACTCGACATTTTTTGTATGCCATAGAAGGGCACCTAACGACGCTGAGAACAGACCATAAACCGTTACTTTATATGTTTACGCTCAAAACGGAAAAGTGCATTGACCGGCAAGTACGACACATTTCTTTCCTATCTCAACACATTCACTCTGTCAAACACGTCTCAGGTGAAAACAACGTTGTTCCTGATGCCCTCTCAAGATGGGAGGTAGCAGAGACACAAGAGCTGCCAAACTTAAAACGATGGACTGCAGACCAATCGACGGACCCAGAACTGCAGAACATACTATCCGGCACCGTGAAGTCCTCTCTCCAGATGCAGTCACACAACACGGCGGACGGCACCTTTTACATTGACTACTCGACCGGTAAACCACGTATGTTCGTGCCACAAATTCACCGTCGTAAAATTTTTCAGTCACTACACGGACAGTCCCATGGTGGCCGCAGTGCGACACGGCATCTGATCAAAACGAGATTCTGTTGGCCAAACATGGATCAAGAAATAGCTCAGTGGACTAGGTGTTGTGAACAGTGTCAACGGTCCAAGGTGCATAGACATACCGTTTCGCCTATCGCACCGTTTGCTCCACCGGAACGTCGATTCGGTCATATCCACGTTGATTTAGTTGGTACACTGCCCCCTTCCAACGGTAATAAATACTTACTCACATGTATCGATCGTGTCACACGCTGGCCAGAAGCATGGCCCATGGAGAACATGTCCGCCCATGCTATCGCGGTAGCCCTAACGACGAACTGGATCGCTCGATTTGGCGTCCCAGACACCATTACCTCAGATCAAGGCCAACAATTCGAGGCAGATTTATTCCGGTCACTCACCACCACGTTTGGTATCCAACATATTAGAACGTCGCCCTACCACCCTCAGGCGAATGGCATGGTGGAAAGATGGCACAGGACGCTTAAGTCAGCGCTCACCGCACAAGAGACCCCTCTCTGGACCGTTCGACTCCCTATCGTATTGTTGGCATTGCGAAATACAGTGAAAATGGACATCAGTCACTCCCCGGCAGTTTTGGTATATGGTACAACGTTAAGACTACCTGGTGAATATTTTCACCCCACTACACCACAGGAATCCCAACCGCCAGAGCTAGTAGCCTCATTGCGTTCATACATGGCTCAGTTGAAACACACTCCCGACACTCCTGGCTCAAAAAGAACCATTTTCATTCCGGAAGAGTTAAGTCAAGTCAGCCACGTATTTGTCCGTATCGACGCAGTTCAACCACCACTTCGCCCACGATACGAAGGTCCTCATGCAGTGCTCGAAAGACAAGAAAAAGCCTACAAGATCCAGCGCAACAACACCACAACCTGGATATCGATTGACCGACTGAAGCCTGCATTCATGCTGAGAGAAGATCCATTGGCCGACCACACATACGCTCTTCACCACATAGGAATCGTTAAAAAACGAGTACGTTTCCTTTTCTCACAGGGGGAGTAATGTGGCGTATCACCATCGATAACAGATGTTATCTATGCGCATTACGCACATACATCAGTGTGGATCGCCGCGATCCACGACCGTGATTTCGTGGGATCACGTGGTCACACTGCGTGTACCGTCCCCAACGACGACGCTCGCGACTCAAAACCGACGTTCGTTCTCTTTGCCAACGGCCGTCGCCTCGACTCGTCACTCGCGCCTTATGTTTTTCGCCTCGTTTTACATTTATATGTTTCTCCGGTTTATGTTCCTTTATGTAAAATTTGTTAATGTTTTGTGTTGTTATTAAAGTCTTTTCGTTGCAGTAAGTGACGTGTTTTATGTTTTTTTATATTCCTCCGTCTACGTCCACACGAGAAAATCGTCCGCGCAACATACGCGAATACACCGCTTGTACGCACCACGCACCCTTATCGCCATAGTGCTGACGATAACACTGCGAGCGAAGATAAGGCAACAGAACAAAATATCGTATCGCAGTCAACTACATCGATAAGCGCGCACGCCTCCTCTTTACAAATGCGTAGACAAGTATTATTGACGACAGCTATAGTAAATATACTGAACGATAGCGATGGTGGGCGATTCCCGGTGTTATCGTATGTTATTAGACTCGGGGTCACAATGCAATCTAATCACTGAAAATATGGTACAAAGTTTAAAATTAAGAAAAAAACGTATTTATCATTGTGTAATGGGTATAGGAAATACACCGCAAACGATTACTTCATCCGTAATCGTATCCAGAAAATCGCTGTACAATCCGTTTAAATTATCTATCGAGTGCTTGGTCGTGCCAAAAATTACGGGTCTGATGCCATCGAAAATAATCGAAAATAATTGTTTAGTACCGGACGATATAAATTTGGCGGATACTTCATTCAAGGTTCCGCAAAAAATCGATTTGTTGTTAGGAGCTAGTCATTTTTTCCAGTCGTTACGTTCGGGTCAGTTAAAACCAACCGAATCGGGACCGATATTTCAAAATACCGAATTCGGATGGGTGGTGTCTGGATCCATACACAAAGAAACACCGTTTGCAGATTGTTCTATAAATTCGGTATATTGCGTATCGGAAGAAGAAACAATGTCACGGTTGGAGGACGCGATCGCGAAATTTTGGCGTCTAGAAGAATATGACTCAAAAATTACGTATACGACAGAAGAAAAGGCTTGTAAAAATCATTTTCTTCGCACAGTAATGCGAGATGAAACCGAGCGTTTTACTGTACAATTTCCATTCAACGAAAATGTGTTAAAATTGGGTCGTTCTTACGATATTGCTATGCGACTTTTCTTATCACTGGAAAGGCGATTTCAGAAAGATCCTAAATTGAAACTGGAATATTCTAAATTTATGGAAGAATACGAGAAGTTGGATCACATGGAAAGAATTGATGACACGGAATTAGAAAACGATGGTAATACGTGTTATTTACCTCACCACGCTGTACGAAATGAAAACAGCACGACAACGAAGTTGCGGGTCGTTTTCGATGCGTCTTGTAAAACCGAATCCGGTTTTAGCTTGAATGACATTTTGTTAAAGGGACCAGTCATTCAAGACGAATTGGTATATATATTACTACGTTTCCGTACGTTCAGGTTTGCATTTACCGCCGATATTAAAAAAAATGTATCGACAAATATGGTTATCCGATCGACATCGAGACTTCCAAAGAATTCTCTGGCGTAAAGATTTAACAGTGCCAATCCAGATTTTCGACTTAAAAGGTTACATAATATGGATGTGTACCGGCATCATTTTGGCAACAGCGTGCTTAGAAAAATTATCATTCAATGAATTTGATAAATATCCAGAAGCTTACGAGTCAATTCGAAGTAATTTTTACATAGACGATTATCTGGGCGGCGCAATGAATAAAGACGATGCAATTAAATTATGTGCGGATCTTATCGCGACGTTAAAACGAGCCGGACTTGAACTCGGTAAGTGGTCGGCTAATGACCCCAGTTCAATCGGTGTTGACGAAAATACGACACCAATCGATAATGAAACAAATAATATTAAAAATCTAGGTAACACGGTAACGAAAATACTCGGATTATATTGGAAAGCCAATACCGATGCATTTCATTTTCAAGTTCGTGAATTTATAGATGACCGTGACGCTTACTTAACAAAACGAAAAATTTTATCCGATATTAGTACGATTTTCGACCCATTAGGTTTGCTGGGACCAGTTATTGTTCCTGCTAAAATAATAATGCAGAATCTTTGGCATGTGAAATTAGGGTGGGATGATCCGCTTCCTATGAACATTCGTCAAATGTGGAAGGAATATCGGAAAAACTTACATTTATTAAATAATATAATAATACCAAGGTCAATCGTTATAAATAATAAAATTGTTGATACGCAGATACACTGTTTCGCCGATGCGTCGATAAACGCGTACGGCGCGTGTTTATATTTACGCTGTACAGACGAGAAAAACGTACATACTGTAAAACTTATATGCGCCAAATCTAAGGTCGCTCCAGTGAAAGTTATATAGTTACCGCGACTTGAGCTTTGTGCAGCTTTATTATTGGCACGTTTATCGCATCGTATCATATCAAAACTTAATTTAAAAATTAATCGAAATTTTTTTTGGACCGATTCGAGTATTGTGCTTGCTTGAATTTCTTCCCCTTCAACCAAATGGAAAACTTTTGTTCCACACCGAGTAGGGGAGATTCAAGATATCTGTTTGAAATGTAATAATTCGCGCCGAACATCGTGCAAACCGGTCCGTTGGCGACACTGCGCGTGTCGTACATTTTCGCTCGGCGGCTGTATCGGGCCACCACCCGCCGCCCCCCGCACGATGTAAAAACACGTCGCGTCTCGAGCGTGTGGCGTTTGTTGTTGTTTTGTGACCGTTGCGGCGCCGTCGTTGTTTCGGCCGGCGTAAAATTGTAGCGCGGTCTTTTTCTTCTGCGTCGTCGTGCTGCTGTTGGCTGGCGTGTGATTCCGCGACGTGACCGTCGCCGTGTGTTTCCGCGAGCAAAAGCGTTGCTCGCCGTGGTGCGGCCTTTCTTCGTCGTGTACGTCGTCGTGCTGCCGTTGGCGTGTGATCCCGCGACGTGACCGTCGCCGTGTTTCCGCGAGCTAGTGTTACTCGCCGTTGTGCGGCCATTCCTCGTCGCGTATGTCGTTGCGCTGCCGTTGGCGTGTTATCCCACAACGTGATTGTCGCCGTGTTTCTCCGCGAGCAAAACGTTGCCCGCCGTGGTGCGGCCATTTCGTCGCCGCTTGGACTTTGCCCGAAGTACGTCATTCGTTGCACGCTCGGGGCCATCAAGACGTGATCGCCGAGGTGTGTGTTCCGCTCAGAGTGTTGTTTCGCCGTGCCAGTTCTTCCAATCGACGCCATCTGATCGTCTCAACCGGTATCCATTGTCTAATGTGTATTTATGTTCAGTTATTCGTTCCTTAGTTTGTACTTAACGTTGAAATTTATGTGACTATAAAAATACAGATTTTTTTATGTGTCTGTATACACAACGAAATTTGTTTTGTATGTACATTTATCGTATGCCACCTCGCACCTATACAACACTAGCCGTCGCGGGCAACCGTCTACTATAGCCGGCCCTGCTTCGGTGAGCCGGACAATATCACTAATTTAACAGAATGGTCACATATTCGAACTAACGGTAATCCGGCTGATGTCATTTCACGAGGATGCGACGCTTCTCTTATAGCCAATACGTCTCTTTGGTGGAATGGACCGTCTTGGTTGATCGAGGATATTGAATGTTGGTCTACTTCGAACGAAAAAGTGGATGAAGATATCCCTGAAGCTAAAGTAAGCAAGACGGATGAAGTACACAATTTAATTTATACCAACACGTCGACATTAAATTTATTCGAAAAATATTCATCATTAAATAAAATTATTCGCGTAACTGCATATTGCTTGCGATTTAAACGTAATACTGATAAAGCGAAATTGAAAGTAAATGGTATATTGACGGCAAACGAAATCGAAAAAGCAAATTTATGTATTATTAAATTAATTCAACGCGAACATTTCAGCAACGAAGTTAAGTTATTAGAATCGAGTATAACTCAAGTGCCGCCAAAAAGTAAATTGCTTCGTTTACGACCTTTTATGGATCAAGGTATAATTCGTGTGGGTGGTCGGTTGTAGAACGCCGTATCTTTGGACACATTTCAGAGTCAACCTATAATTCTTCCTAGCGATAGTGCGTATACGAGATTGTTATTTGAACGCGAGCATATAAAATATATGCATGGTGGGCCTCAAGCAACTTTAGCATTAATACGATTACGTTATTGGCCATTAAAAGCGCGAAATATTGCTCGATCAACAGTACACAAGTGTTTAGTTTACTTCAGACAAAAATCGTTATTTGATCAACCGGTAATGGGAGATCTTCCTAAGGAACGTATAAGTCCATCACATCCATTTAAAATATGTGGTATCGACTTCGCGGGTCCGTTATTAATTAAAGATAGTTTGAGAAGAAAAGCTTTTATTGGGAAATGTTACGCGAGTATTTTGGTATGCTTTGCTACAAAAGCTGTTCACATTGAAGTAGACGTGGATTTGAGTACGAAATCGTTTTTAAACGCTTTAAATAGATTTTTTGATAGAAGAGGAAAATCGTCTATTATCTATTCTGATAATGCAACAAATTTTGTCGGGGTAAATCGGCATTTAAAAGACGTTTATGCGCTATTCCAATCCGAAGAACATCAAAACATAGTACAGCAGAAATTATCTCAAGAGGGCATTGAGTGGCGTTTTATTCCTCCCCGTTCACCGCACTTCGGTGGTCTATGGGAATCGGCTGTAAAGCCTATGAAGAGCTTAATTCGTAGAGTGTTAGGCGAATCACATTTGTCTTACGAGGAATTATGTACTATACTTACACGTGCAGAAGCTTGCCTAAATTCTCGCCCTTTAACTGAAATATCACCTGATCCTTCCGATCTAACATATCTTACTCCAGGTCACTTCCTTATTGGAGAATCTCTTCTGGCAGTGCCGGAACGAGACGAAAGTATAATGCCCGCTAACCGACTAGATCGTTGGCGCCGAATTCGTCATTTTTCTCAGATGTTGTGGAAACGTTGGAGTCAAGAGTACCTGAATCAGTTGCAAGAAAGAAAAAATGGGCTGCAGAAAAGGGGCCGAAATTGAAGGTTGGAACAATCGTGGTCATTCGAGAAGAAAACACGCCGCCACTACAGTGGAAAATCGGTCGAGTAACGTCAGTCAATCGTGGTGATGGGGTCATTCGAACTGCAGTGATTAAAACAATGGTTGGTGAGTATTCTCGGGCTGTCAGAAATTTGAGTCCATTACCTTTCGATGGTAATTGCGAATAATTTTTCTTATATAAATTATATGTGTATATCTCTGTAGATTTATTGTAATATGTTAAATTATAACTGTGTGTATAGAAAATTTGGTAAATCACGATAATTATATATTTATTTATTTTTAATTTTATTATTTCTTATTGATATTTTATAATAATTGTAATAATTGGCTCTTTTTACGATTATCATTATTAAGATTTTATAACTTTGTATTTTTTTTTGTATCGTTCAAATTTGTTATTTACATTTTGTATTTTGTATTTCGTACTACTTTACTATTATATTAATTTTTACTTTATTATTTAATCTAAAACATTGCTTCAAGGTGGGTGGCTTTGGTTAAACTTCTCGTATATATGTAGAGTTATTTCTATGTTCGTCGTTATGACGTTATCGTACGCTCATTATGGTTGTGCGATAGCAGACTTCTGACCGGCTAGCCCGGATAAGTGTAGTGCGTGCAGTACGTCGATCACAACCGCCTCGAAAAGGTAATATAATGTGAAAGGTACCGAGTCGTCTCGCCCGAAATGCGAATGAAAAAATTATTATTTATTTATCTAAACGCCGTTGTTTAACGTTTTTAAATACCTAAACTAGGACATCCGAACCAGTACAATTTCGCCGCAACAATAATAATAATAATAATAATAATAATAATATTAATATTTTAATATAGATTTACTTACGTCCTACAATATTTTCCAAACCATGAAAATTAATTGATATATATATATATATATCAAATACCAACCATGCAGATTATTACACAATTGTTGATAAAATGTAAAATTATACAAGAATGTATACGAATGCAGATAACATCACAAATATTAGATTATAAACAAAAAAACTATTGAACAAGCATATACAGAATATTTAAAAAGTATAGCATAGTTTATTGTATTATTTAATTTTAAAATTATTATAATATGGACTGACAATTTAATACATATATTAGACATTTGAATTACGATGGCACAAAAATTTACATTTCTTATTAATAACAATATAATATATTAATAATTATAAAATAATAATAATTTATAATTTATAATTATAATAATAATAATAATAATAATAATAATAATAATAATAATAATAATAATAATAATAATAATAATAATAATAATAATAATAATAATAATAATAATAATAATAATAATAATAATAATAATAATAATAGTAATAGTAATAGTAACAGTAACAGTAACAGTAACAGTAACAGTAACAGTAACAGTAACAGTAACAGTAACAGTAACAGTAACAGTAACAGTAACAGTAACAGTAACAGTAACAGTAACAGTAACAGTAACAGTAACAGTAACAGTAACAGTAATAGTAATAATATTTATATTTTAATAAAGATTTACTTACGTTCTACAATATTTTCCAAACCATGAAAATTAATTGATATATATATAAATCAAATACCAACCATGCAGATTATTACACAATTGTTGATAAAATGTAAAAACTTTACAAGAATGTATACGAATGCAGATAACATCACAAATATTAGATTATAAACAAAAAAACTATTGAACAAGCATATACAGAATATTTAAAAAGTATAGCATAGTTTATTGTATTATTTAATTTTAAAATTATTATAATATGGACTGACAATTTAATACATATATTAGACATTTGAATTACGATGGCACAAAATTTACATTTCTTATTAATAACAATACATATATTAATAATTATAAAATAATAATAATTTATAATTTATAATTTATAATAATAATAATAATAATAATAATAATAATAATAATAATAATAATAATAATAATAATAATAATAATAATAATAATAATAATAATAATAATAATAATAATAATAATAATAATAATAATAATAATAATAATAACAATAACAATAATAACAATAACAATAATAATAATAATAATAACAATAATAATAATAATAACAATAATAATAATAATAATAACAATAATAATAACAATAATAATAACAATAATAATAACAATAATAATAATAATAATAATAATAATAATAATAATAATAATAATAATAATAATAATAATAATAATAATAATAATAATAATAATAATAATAATAATAATAATAATAATAATAATAATAATAATAATAATAATAATAATAATAATAATAATAATAATAATAATAATAATAATAATAATAATAATAATCATAATAGTTATAGTAATAGTAATAGTGTTATTATTAGTAATAGTAATAGTATTAGTAATAGTATCAGCAATAGTATTAGTACGAGCAATAGTAATTTTTTGAACCGCACACATTTTTCGCGTTTCCTAATCGGGCAAACCAGTCCGCATGGCATTGCGATAAGCGAGAATAAAAAATAGATATAGATAAAAATAATAATATTTATATTTCAATGTAGATTCACTTACGTTCTTTAATATTTTCCAAACCATGAAAGTTAATTTATATATATCAGATTCCAACCATGCAGATTATTACAAAATTGTGGATAAAATGGAAAAATTATACAAGAAAGTATTCAAATGCATGTAGCATTGCAAATATTAGATTATAAACAAAAATAAGTATTGAAACAAATGTACCCAGAATATTCTAAAAGTATAGCATAGTTTATTGTTTTATATAGTTTTAAATTTATTGTTATATGAAGGGACAAATTATAAATACATATTATATTTGACATTTGTATTTCGGAAGTACAACTATTTATATTTTTTATTAATAATAATTACAGTTAATAATTATAAAATAATAATAATAAACATAATAATAATATTAATAGCTGAATTACCCGTCACTGCCGTGTTACAGAAAAATTAAACAGGTATAATTAGTAGTATTTTAGGATGTAGTTATTTATTTTTTAAATAATTATTTTTCGATATAGTTAGTAGTATTTTAATATACTTCAGCGTACACGATGTTTTTAGTTCTATTTTCTTGGGGTAGAAGAACATACTGGTTTTCTGTGCAACCTGATCGTGATAACGCAACATATATTTGTCTGTGTGAAAAATAGACTTGACGTAAATCGATTCCTATGTGCTTAAATGTTTGCCCTTGTGCTTTATTAGTTGTTACGGCAAACGATACCTTAACGGGAAATTGTATTCTTTTGAATTTTATAGGCAAATCATTGGGAATCGTTGGGATGTGAGGTATCAGCACCGTTTGACCAACTGCTGTACCAGTCAAAACTATAGCAACGATCACATTGTTGCGAAGAAATTTAACTTTGAGTCTGGTTCCGTTACATAAATTTGGTGGTTTAAGGTTTCTTAGCAAAATAGTTTGAGTACCAGTTTTTAATTTGAGGAAATGTGAGGGAAGGCCACTCGGATTTAGGGAATTGAGAAATTCTTGTGGGTAATGTACCGTATCTTCTTGATCCATTATATTATCAATGGAAATGTAGTTTACGCTATCTCCTGGAAGTTTACTCAGTATTATTTCATTAATTTGGTCAACACTACTATTTCTAGCCGTCAATATTGCCCTTTGACATATCCACTGGTAGTCTTTGTCTTCTGCTTGGACTACATCTGTGTAGACTTTGGAGATTAGGTCTTCAATGCTGATAACCTTTTCACCTAAATCGTGATCAATTTCAATATTGTTTTTAAAATGAGGTACTTTTCCGTCTCCTATTAAAAGTAGCTTTGAAGGAAAATTTGTACTGCCTCCACCCAAATGTGCTTTCATATTAGTAGATAGTTTTAAGGTATGAACAAACTCCCATAACGAGGAAGTTTTTAAGCAAGACTTTACAATGTCAACTCTAGTTCCCCTAACTATTACCGGTAACGTTTGTCGAAAATCACCAGCAAAAATGACAGTGATTCCACCCATGATTTTGTTAGTGATTCTAATATCTCTAAGAGTTCTATCTTAAGCCTCTACAAGATCTCTATGAATCATGGTGCTATATTATTAAACTAACATCTTGCAAAACTTTTCCCAAAAGTTCATTTTTACGGATAGAGCACACGCTATCTTTCTTCAAAGAAACAGTATGAGGCAGTTTAAAAGTTGAATGAGCGGTGCGTCCACATGCTTATAGAGTCACAAGAATACCCGACGACGCAACGGCCAAAGCTAGTTTTCCCTGAGATATATATATAATATATATATATCTAGATATATAAAATACAATAAAAATTAAAACATATAAAATATAAAGTTTATAAACATTACATTGCATGAACAAACATGAAAAAGGAGGGATCCGAATTGGCACGAGACATTAA
Organism: Slavum lentiscoides; assembly: GCA_032441835.1. NCBI lineage: Eukaryota > Metazoa > Arthropoda > Insecta > Hemiptera > Aphididae > Slavum > Slavum lentiscoides. Next base: position 27,373,367 of record CM063706.1, read on the forward strand.
CCGCCTAATGGGGTCATTGTACATGTAGTTGGTTGTAGAATGCGGAATGAAAAAGGGAACAGCTGACCTAGAGGTACGCTGAGGAACCTTAAAACAGAGCAAAGAGATGAGGACGGACGAATCTACTTTATTATTTAGTAAACCATTAAGGAAATTTAAACTCGCCAAGTGCCTACGCTCAGCCAAAGATGGTAAATTGAGAAAGTCAGACACAGGGGTATAGTTATGAGGTTCACATGGGATCTGCAACAAGTGGCTAGTGAACCGCAAAAATCGACGCTGAACCCTTTCAACCTGCAACGAGTCACCTGAAGTATGAGGATCCCAATCAATCGCACCATATTCTAGTATAGGTCGCACAAGTGCACAGAAAAGTGCCTTCATTGACATACCTGAACGGAAGCCCTTAGATAATCTCATTAAGAACCCGAGAGTTTTAAAACCCTTACAACAAATATAATTAATGTGGGAATTTGGGTTGAGGCTATGGTTGAATTTAAATCCTAGGTCCATGACGCCATCGTCAGCAGCACGTATAGTAGGTGACTCACCGAGACAATAAGAGAAAAATATTGGGGAACGAGTCCTTTAATAAGTCATAATCTTGCATTTAAAAAGATTTAGGGATAATCCTAACTGACTAAACCAACTGGAAAAGCTATTTAAATCCTCTTGAAGTTTTACGCAATCGTCAATAGAAAATACACGAGTATAGAGTTTAATATCGTCTGCGAAACATAGGAGACGGCAATGGCGTAATTGATGGTGGATACTATTGATAAACAAAGAAAACAGTAAAGGAGAGAGATGGCCTCCCTGAGGAACGCCTGACGAGGCCAAAAATAAATTAGATTTTATACCAAAAACCTTTACCCATTGGAACCTATCTCTAAGATAGGACTGGAACCACGACAGAAGAGGCTCACCAATACCAGACTGTTTAAGAACACTAATAAGAGCATTATGGTTAATTGAGTCAAACGCCTTGTTAAAATCCGTGTAAATTTCATCCACCTGTAATCGGTTACGAAAAGACTCAAATATATAATTGCAGAAAATTAAATTGCAGGTCGATGTGGAACAACTAGGTCGGAACCCATGCTGCTCTTCCATTAATACACAATTGATAGATGGTTGAATAGCAGACAATACAAGTGACTCAAACATTTTAGAAATATGAGATAGGATGGAAATAGGTCGATAGTTTGAGACCATAGCATGCTTACCGGACTTGAAAATAGGTGTGACAGAACTATACTTGAGCATGGACGGGAAAGTACCCTCATCAAGCGATCTTTGAAATAGAATCCAAAGAGGATAAGCAATGACTGACCTTAATTCATATAGGTGATGTCCTGAGATGCCATCAGGACCAATAGACCAAACACCGCGCAAAGCCAGCAAGCAACGATAGATATCATCAACAGAAAGAGTAACATTATTAGGTAAATCAAATGTAGATATGCCCATTTTATTAGTGTCAACAACAATTTGTTCATTGGAGAAGACAGAGGAAAAATAAGTTGAAAATAAATTGGCGGTCGTTTGTTCGTTAGTTGAGGATAACTTGTTAAAAGACATAACATTAGCGATATTATTGGAGAAACGATTGTTTTTAACATACTTCCAGAATTATTAGAAATAAAAAAAATTAAATTTGTATTAATTGCAAAGATCGAAGAAAATGATCTTTTGAAACGTTATTCTTCTTGGAATCGATTGTTACGTATCTCAGCTTGGGCACGCCGATTTATAAATAATGCCCTGATTTGCAAACAAGCTCGAAATAATCGAAAAAATGGATCATTAAACGTTGACGAATTGCGTGAAGCTGCTCATGTATGGTGCAAGTATGCTCAAGTTATATCATTTGAAAAGGAGATACATTCGATAACAAACAATATTGAACATTACAAAGGAAGCAAGTTACGATGTCTTAACCCATACATTGATTCGAGTGGGCTTCTACGAGTAGGAGGCCGATTATCGTGGGCTCCAGTCAATAATGAACAAAGACATCCTATATTATTGCCAGCTTCGTGTATTGTTACTAAACTTATATTTGATTATTTTCATAAAAAACTATTACACTGTGGACCTCAAGCGTTATTGGCTCAAGTAAGACAGTACTAGTAATAGTAATAGTAATAGTAACAGTAACAGTAACAGTAACAGTAACAGTAACAGTAACAGTAACAGTAACAGTAACAGTAACAGTAACAGTAACAGTAACAGTAACAGTAACAGTAACAGTAACAGTAACAGTAACAGTAACAGTAACAGTAACAGTAACAGTAACAGTAACAGTAACAGTAACAGTAACAGTAACAGTAACAGTAATAGTGTTGGGTATCAGATGTACGCCGTCGGACAAGTCGTGTTTTGTATGCCGGTTGCCCGGCCGCCCGATTAAGTTGGCGATACTGCGCAATCAACGGTTCTTATCGCGCACGAGCGAAGAGACCAAAAAAAAGACGTTACACACACACACAATTTTTATCATTACGTCGGTCTCGGCGACGGTGCGATAAGAACCGTTGATTGCGCAGCACCGCCACCTTAATCGGGCGGCTGGGCAACCGGCATACAAAACACGACTTGTCCGACGGCGTACATCTGATACCCAACATTTCTCTCTCCTTTGGAAGACGTGGGAGACTTCCAAACAATAACGATTGAAGCGGCTCTCATCCAGACAGGTCAAAACCTTATCAAACAAATCGTATTGTAGATAACAAATAATGATAATAACTAATATAATTAACAACATTATTTCGAGTTTGATAAGTAATAAAGAAGAAAGTATTAATATTAACATGATACAAATTAAAATTAAGATTAACATCTTAGAAGGAGGTTTAAGGAATTCGGGTTAATCGAAATTAATCTGCAATCGGCAATTTGACCAACTTTACGATTGGACGTTTTAAAGTTCCATCTTGGGTGCGAACGGTCACCACTCTGACTATTTGGTCAGGACCTGGGTGTACCGCTATTATTCGACCTAAACGCCACTTGGACGGAGGACAATTGGGAGCTTCTACTATGACTAAATCATTGACCTTTATGTTTACGTCTTTTTTTAACCACTTTTGGCGGCCTTGAAGAGTGGTCAAGTATTCCCGTGTCCAACGCTTCCAAAAGTCTTGATGACACCGTCTAATGAGTTCCCATCGTGTTAGTCGATTAATTGGAATGTGTAACAACTCCGGTTCAGGAATAGCGTGTAAAGGTTGCCCCGTCAAAAAATGACCCGGTGTCAAAGCATTCAAGTCATGCGGATCGGAAGACAATGGAGTTAGTGGTCGTGTATTTAAAATGCCTTCAATTCGAATAGCTAGAGTGAGAAATTCCTCGTAAGTAAGTACCTGATTACCAATTACATGCTTCAAGTGAAGTTTCACATTTTTATGGCTGCCTCCCACAACCCCCGAAGTGCGGAGCTGCAGGAGGTTGAAATGCCAGTTGCAAGGTACACGATTGGACATTTTATTCTGCACCCTCTCATCGTGGAATAATCGTTTTAATTGTCGAGCGGCGCCTACATAATTGGTGCCACAATCTGAGTATAAATCAGACGGTATTCCTCGCCGAGCTACGAATCTGTCGAGTGATGCTAAAACGGCATCTGAAGTCAGATCCGAAACGATCTCGATATGAACCGCCTTTATGGCCATACAAATAAAGAGTGCCACGTAAACTTTAACGATTTTGGTGTTGCGTCGGCGGTTCTTCTTGACAACAAACGGACCTCCATAATCCATTTCGACGTGTAAGAACGGACGCTGATATTGAACACGTGACACTGGCAAATCGCCCATAATCGGTTTCGGATGTTGCGCCTTATGTCGCGTACATGTGACACAGGTAAATATAGATCGACGCACTGCATCACGACCGGAAATAATCCAACATTTTTGACGTAGCATTGATAAAACTAATTTAGGACCGGCGTGTAAAAAGGTTAAATGATAGTTCTGAATTAATAACAACGTAAGATGAGAAGATTTTGGCAATAAATAAGGATGTTTTGCATCTGGACTTAGTGAAGAATGTCGCAGTCGGCCTCCAACCCGGATCAATCCATCGACATCGAGAAAGGGAGCTAGTTGAGCTACAGTCGGCGGTGTGATAACGGTGTCCGGTTTTGACAATTGGCTAAAAAGTGTAGAAAAGCACGTTTTTTGTGTTATTCGTACAAGAACCCGCAACGCACGATTAAGTTCTCTGTATGAAAGTGGACCCTTTGGACACGGTTCGTTCAAGAAACGGGCATATATGAAACGGAGAGAATACGCCGTAGATCGCTGCAAACGAGTAAAATTGGAAAATCTAAACAAAAAATTATCCATACTAGGAATATTACTGGATACCAAAGAAGTTTGCTTCACCACCTTGACGTCCGGTAATTGATCGATACTGATAGATTTAAAATTTGACTTAGGCCATTCTTCCTCCGCTCGGTGAATAAAGTTCGGACCATTCCAATGAAGATGACACGTGACCATTGCATTAGGAAGTAGTCCCTGTGACGATGGATCAGATGGATTATCTGACGTGGAAACATGTGACCATTCGCATGTAGGGACGAGAGCACGAATCTTTGCGACTCGGTTTGTAATAAAAATTTTGAAGACTTTCTGATCAGCGGTGAGCCATGAGAGAACGATTGATGAGTCAGTCCAGGCGCGAATCCGAGAAATTTTAACTAAAGGTGACAGAGTCGTATGTAAGCGTTGTAGTAACTGAGCTAGCAACGACGCAGCACATAGCTCAAGGCGCGGGATAGTCAACGTAATATGAGATTTGCTGGACGAATTCATTAGAGCTACTTTAGTTTCGCAAGTTAAAAAATATACGCGTATTTTGTCATTGACGTATGTCACGCGTAGAAAAGACGTGGCGGCGTATCCAACCTGTGAAGCATCGGCAAATCCGAGTAATTGTATATCCTTGTAAATATGAACGTCAATGTGGCGGGATAGAACAATATGTGAAAGTGCAGGCAGTTCAGAAATGAACTGATCCCAAGAAGCACGCAGATGAGGAGATAATGGAGTGTCCCATTCAAGTTTATCAAGCCATAATTGTTGCATAAACGATTTAGCCCATAACAGCATAGGTCCTAAAGCTCCGACGGGGTCAAACAAACGCGCGATAGAAGACAGAACGCCACGCTTCGTCAATTTGGTGTCTTGACAATTGGTGTGATAGCCAAAGGAATCAGCATACGGATCCCAATGTAGACCAAGTACCTTAATCGACGGCATATCTTCTGGATCAAATGATGGGCGATGAGCGTGGTCTTCAACTGGAATACGATTCAAGACTTGAGGACTATTGCTAGCCCACTTTTTGAGCACACACCCTGCTGACTCGAGCAATCCGATGATGTGGTCTTGAACCTGCACTAGTTCCGCTTCGCTATCGGCACCTGCAATTATATCATCAACGTATGTGCTGCTGGTTAAAATTCCCTTAGCCGCAGGAAAGCAAAGTTCGGAGTTGGAATCTAATGCCCGGAGACATCTAATAGCTAGATACGGAGCCGCACTCACCCCATATGTGACGGTAAGCAATTCGTATTCTTGTACCTCATGTTCCGGTGAATGTCGCCATAAAATATGTTGATACGCACAATCTTCTGGACGAACCAATATCTGCCGGTACATTTTAGCGATGTCCGCTGTAAAAATAAATTTCGACAAACGGCACTTTAACAAGATGTCACTTATATCGGTCTGTAGCTTGGGGCCTACACACAAAATATCGTTGAGTGATTTACCCGAAGAGGAACGTGCTGAAGCATCAAACACGACCCGAATTTTGGAAACATCTCCATCTTGTTTCATTACGGCATGGTGAGGTATAAAGTACTTTCCTGGACTGGTAGCACGTTTCATGTGTCCAAGTGATAAGTAGTCCTCCATAAATTTTCGATACGCTTCATACAATGTTAAGTCCTTGCTGAGCCGTGATTCTAAATTATATAGCCGTTTTAATGCGTTATTACGAGAATCACCGAGGCCCTGACGATTAAAATTACCTTCCGTTGTGGATAAATTATCTTCGAAGGACTCCCCTCTCGAAGACGTATGAACGACATCGCGAAAAGGTAATGCCACACAAAACCTTCCGGATTCGTCTCGAGATGTAGTTTCGGTAAACCATTTTTCGCACATTTGATCCTCTGTGGTAGGAAAAACAGACTGAGTTGGTTCTTCGACACTCCAGAACTGTCGCAATAAAGTGTGTCAAAGGTAGGTGCTAAAGATACCGATAAAGATGTTAACGGAGGTGTGCGATCTTCGGAATCGTACACCGAGCCAACGAATACCCAGCCAAGCAACGTCTCTAGCGCCGATGGAAAACCCTTCGTGTGTATGATCTCACCTTTTGAACAAACAACGTACGGAAATACGTCACCACCTATGAGCATATCTACTGGAGCGGGTTTATCGAATTGTGGATCGGCTAACGTTAAATGTTGGTATTGTTGTCGCACACTCGTTGATAACGGTTTAGTAGGCATAGCTGACGTTATACGAGGAAGAATGATTAAATCTTCACACGTTACAATTGGAGTCGCCGCATGATGTGGAACAAATGAACAAGAAGTTGCACCCCGAACTTGATTAACTGGACTCTGTGCTAATCCTACGATTTCCTGATGACACTTACGACGATCGAGACCCAGCCGAGCAACACAATCGGTTGTAATGGCAGAAATTTGCGACCCACTATCCAACAATATACGAGTATAATGGAACGTCCCATTCTTGTCTCGCACACGAACGATGGCAGTGCCCAAAAGAACAGTACTCTGTGTACGTATCGTACCTGCGAATTGAGTTTGTGGACTAGTAGAATCGAGTTGTCCAATTATCGATACAAGATTGGACGATGAGCTAGGCAAGGAATTTTTCTTTTCTAAATTCAGATGTAAAGGGTGTTATGACGTTCACCACACGTTTTGCAACTAGATTTTGATGAACAATCTGATACCATGTGAGAGGGACTCATACACGAAAAACAAAGTTTATTCGATGAAACAAATTCACGTTTTTTCTCAGTAGACAATTTATTAAAGACTTGACATCGATAAATATAATGATCACGATTGCAGTACGAGCATTTTCCTTTCTTAACCCCTCGACTTGATTCTGAAGTGGTTTGTGATCTTACTACCGGTGTACTATTTGACGTATATACGGTGAACGCAGACCGAGAGGCTGGAATGGATTTAGGTTTGACATAACGTGTATCTGACTTTTCTGAACCTTTAATATTCTCCAATATCTTACATCGCTGTTGTACAAATTTCAGTAGTATATCAAACGTGGGAATTGACTCTTGCGAAACACTACTTTCAAACAAGTGACGTGTGATCGGATCAAGAACACGAGAACCAATAAAAAACAACATAAAACCTGCAAGATCGACTACATCAAGGGCCTTGATTGCTGCAATGTTCTCTTGAAAAGTACTGACAAAGGCTAGAAGCGAAGACAGTGACTCGGAATGCATTGGACGAAAAGAAAACAACTTTTCCAAATGAGCAGTAGCAAGTAGACGCTGATTATCATATCGTTTAGTTAATGCGCCCCATGCGATATCAAAATTAGCTGCAGTAATTGGCAGGGCTTTGACAATAGTCAAGGCAGATCCTGAAACACAAGTTAATAAATAATGGAATTTTTCTAAATTTCCAATACTTTGGTTTCCGAGTACCAAAGAGACGAATGTGTCGCGGAATGAACACCAGTTAAGAAGAGTGCCGTCAAACTTCGGTAAATCGATCTTGGGTAACGTACAAACTGACGGTTCCCGAACAACATTTGACGCGGAATTTGCTTTGCACCCACTGGATAATACGCGAGACGCAATAGCTTGTATATCATAGTATGTCTTTTCTACCAACTCAACGATAGTCGCGTCCTTTGAAAATTCATCGACACAATCGAGTTCAACTAATGCGTCTAAAATAACATCTTGTTCTGAGTAAACTTTTCTTAAAAGTGTATCAAGATTTTGCATACGCACAGATGAATCTGCTTTAGGTACTTGATTTTGTTCAGTTAACACAGCGATTGAACGAATGTCCTGTATTGACTTGATTGATTGAACTCGTATAATGCGCGCTCGTGTCAACGACTTCTGGACACCTCCATCCCGTTTTTGTTTCGTCATTTTACAGCTCCTAGCGATTTTATCCGTCCCGAAGTACCAAATGTTCGCGTGAGACTCTGGACTCTACTTTGTCAAGAGATTATCAACGACAATGAATGCTGGATAACGAAAAAAAAATAATAGTAGAGTATAATGAATGTTTTTCTCTGTACACATTTATAACATTTGTGTTTAACTAGTTGTTATCCCAATGAAAAGGCTTATTATTAAGCCTTTTCATTGTGATAACATTCGTTACTTTATTAAAAACAGTCCACTCTTTATTATTTCAACCTTGCGGTTTTTTCTTATCCAGCATTCATCGTCGTTGATAATCTTTGACAAAGTAGAGTCCAGAGTCTCACGCGAACAAATAGTAATAGTAATAATAATAGTAATAGTAATAGTAATAGTAATAGTAATAGTAATAGTAATAGTAATAGTAATAGTAATAGTAATATTAATAGTAATAATAATAATATTTATATTTTAATAAAGATTTACTTACGTCCTACAATATTTTCCAAACCATGAAAATTAATTGATATATATATATATATCAAATACAAACCATGCAGAATATTACACAATTGTTGATAAAATGTAAAAATTTTACAAGAATGTATACGAATGCAGATAACATCACAAATATTAGATTATAAACAAAAAAACTATTGAACAAGCATATACAGAATATTTAAAAAGTATAGCATAGTTTATTGCATTATTTAATTTTAAAATTATTATAATATGGACTGACAATTTAATACATATATTAGACATTTGAATTACGATGGCACAAAACTTTACATTTCCTATTAATAACAATACATATATTAATAATTATAAAATAATAATAATTTATAATAATAATAATAATAATAACGGGTGACCCAGAGAAGATAGACGGTTTTGTTTTTTAAATAACTCGAAAACTACTTAAACAAAATTTTTGAAATAAATTTTATTTGAAAATAATAATGCGAGAGATTAGTTTACAATCATTTATGAAACACAGTATCGTTCAGGTGACCGCCATTTTCAACAATACATTCATTCAGTCTTTTAACAAAATTTTCGAGCATAGGTCGCTGAATTTTTGAAATTTCTTCAGAAATCCGAGTCTTCAGGTCTTCTAAATCTCGTAGAGGTGTGGTATAAATGCGGCTTTTAAGTTATCCCCATAAGAAAACATCTAGAAGAGTTAAATCAGGCGTGCGCAATGGCCAAGCGAAAGATTGTTAAAATCGATCTCTTCGTCTTCGATTTTCTTCAACACAGTTTAAGCAAAAAATTTTCGTTGTGCATGGTCGGTACTTTTTAATTCCTGAGTTATTACCATTTTATAAGGATTAAATTTCAAGTCTTCCAGCAATATACGGCAAACAGATTCTCTCGACAGGTTCAAAGGAGCAGCATGACGACGAGCAGAGCGTTTGGGACTCTTGATAATCGCTGCGCGAACTCGATCAATGTTTGGGGGTTACGAACCATTTTTTTTTGCCAGGACGTTTTTTATCCGTTGCAGAAGCTGTCTCTCGAAAATTTTCAACCCACCGTAAAATTGAATAGCGAAATGGTACAGGTTTACACCACGTAACTTTGAATTCTTTTCGAATCTCTCTTTGCACTGTCACGATCGATTCATGCCGAAAATACCGTTCCATGCAAAACAAACGCTCCCTCTCGTTATAGCGAACCATGATTACTGAGACTGGACGAAAACAAATCTCTCTTATGTACACTAAACGTGGAGGGCGCGGTTTTCGTTGTAGTAGTGCTACCAATCGCGTTATTCCAAAAATAAACCGTCCATCTTCTCTGGGTCACCCTGAAATAATAATAATAATAATAATAATTATAATCATAATATTAATAATATTAACAATAATAATAATATTTATATTTCAATAAAGATTCAATTACGTTCTATAATATTTTCTAAACCATGAAAATTAATTAATATATAGATCAAATACCGACCATGCAGATTACTACACAATTGTTGATAAAGTGTAAAAATTATACAAAAATGTATACGAATGCAGATAACATCACAAATATTAGATTATAAACAAAAAATCTATTAAAACAAGCATATACAGAATATTTTAATAGTGTAGCATAGTGTATTGTATTAATTAATTTTATATTTATTATAATATGGACTGACAACTTAATACAATATATTAGACATTTGAAATACACAGGCAAAAAGATTTGCATTTTTATTGATAACAATTAATATATTAATAATTATAAAATAATAATAATTTATAATAATAATAATAATAATAATAATATTAATAATAATAGGGATAATAATAGTAATAATAATAGTAATAGTAATAATAATAGTAATAATAATAATAATAATAATATAATGATAATGATAATGATAATGATAATAATAATAATAATTATATTTATAATTCAATGTGGATTCACTTACGTACTATAATATTTTCCAAACCATGAAAATTAATTGATATATATATTAAATACCAACAATGCAGATTATTATAAAATTGTTGACAAAATGGAAAAATTAATCAAGAATGTGAAAGGATGTAGGTGATATCACGAATATTAGATTATAAAACAAAAATAACTAAGAGACAAATATATCCAGAATATTTTAACAGAATAGCCTAGTTTATTAATTTACTTTATTTTAAATTAATTATTTTATGAACGGAAAACTTAATATATTTAATTGACTTAAATTTCAGCAGCACAAATGTTTATATTTTTTATTAAAATTAATAATAATTAATAATTATAAGATAATAATTTTTAATCATAATAATAAATATAACAATAACAATAGCAATAACAATAACAATAACAATAACAATAACAATAACAATAACAATAACAATAGGAATAATAATAATAATAATAATAATAATAATAATAATAGAAAATGCATGGAAGACTTGTGTAAAGTGATCGATAATGACCCTTGGGGCAAGGCATACAAGATAGTGATGGGAAAAATGGGAAAACTGGCACCAGCCACGGACAAAGCGCCGATGTCATGGATCACATCGTAGGAACTCTTTTTCCGACTCATCCAGAACTCGAGGATCGACCAGATACCAGGACAGGAGAGAGCGTCCCTCTGTTCACCAATGAAGAACTGGAGGTAGCAGCAGGATCGCTGAAGAGCGGAAAAGCCCCTGGACCAGACGGCGTTCCAGCAGAGATTATAAAGACCGTTGCAGCAAGACATCCGCAAATGTTCTTGAACATGTACAATGCATGCCTGCGGAAGGGGTTGTTTCCAACTCCTTGGAAAAACGCACGACTGGTCCTGATCGATAAGGGAAAAGGGGAGCCCAATTCTTTGTCATCATTTAGACCTTTATGCATGTTGGATACAGCAGGAAATCTATATGAAAAGTTGCTTAAGGCCCGTCAACTACAAGTCATACAAGACGCAGGAGACCTATCCGACAAGCAATACATATTCAGAAAGGGCAGGTCGGCAATAGGAGCAGTAGAGGAAGTGATGAAAGCGGTTAATAGCACTAGAAGCATTTGTCACGGAGCCAGACCACTCGTTCTCTTGGTGACTTTGGACGTGAAGAATGCCTTCAATTCAGCCAGATGGAAGGACATGTTGCATGCTCTCGAACACACGATCAAGGTGCCGAATTACCTCCTACAGGTACTACGATCTTACCTAAAGGACCGCACCCTGACGTACGCGACGACGGAGGGCGAAAAGAGGAAGAGAATAACAGCTGGAGATTTTCAGGGATCCATACTGGGACCCGATCTCTGGAATATAGCGTACGACGGATTGCTTCGACAAGAAATGCCTGAGGGGACGTTCCTAGTCGGATACGCAGATGACGCGGCGGTGATAATTGTGGAGCGAACAGCAGAACTGGTGCAGGTGCGGCTAAACCAGGTAATGCGCAGAGTGGTCTCATGGATGGAGAACCACGGTCTCGAGCTAGCAACGAAAAAGACGGAGATGGTACTGCTAACAAGGAAGGAAATCGAAACAATTATCCCCCTGAAGGTACAAGAGGAGATATCCTGGACGAAGAAATCAGTGAAATACCTGGGCGTGACACTAGATAGAAAGCTCGCGTTTTGGGATCACCTCAGGCAGACAGCGTATAAGGCGTCAACGAGGATTGCGGCTTTAAGCCGAATCATGCCCAACGTAAGAGGACCAAAACCATCAAAGCGAAGGCTCCTTATGTCAACCGCTCAGTCTATCATGCTGTACGGAGCGGTGATATGGGGCGATGAAATGGACGTGGTGAGCAAGAGGAAGAGAATTGCCCAGGTGCAAAGAACGGGAGCTCTAAGGGTTGCTTGCGCCTACCGCACGGTCTCCGAAGCTGCGATAATGGCGATAGCGGGCGTTATCCCCATCGACCTATTAGCAAAGGAAAGACGGCAGCAATACCTCACTAAGCAAGAGCGTGGAACAAAGGATCCTAATATGGTGGCTCGGAAAAGAACTATGGAATGTTGGCAAAAGCGATGGCAAGAGCAAAAGGAAGGCAGATGGACGGCACGCCTTATCAAAAGTGTTAAGAAATGGACCGAGCGACAACACGGAGAGGTGGACTTTCACCTTACCCAGTTCCTCTCGAATCACGGCTACTTCCGCTCATATTTATATAGAATGGGAAAAACCCGGACGGCCAGCTGCAAATACTGCGGTAACGAAAAAGACGACGCGGAACACTCGTTCTTTGTCTGCAGCAGATGGCAAAACGAAAGATATACACTTGAAGGAAAGATAGGAACGTTCGATCCCGATAACATCATAGAGAAAATGCTCCTTAATAAAGAACGATGGACGGCAGTAGTACAATTCGTACATATGGTTCTTCAAACGAAAAAGAAAGATGGATGCCTAGAAGATTGACACGAAATAGGAAACAAGCTTAGTCAAAAGTAGAGGATAAAGAGAAGAGAAAGACATGACGGACACGAAAGATAGACGGAGACCCACGTCTAGGGTCAAGCCTCAGCGGCCCCGGCTTGAAGTTTTATGCGAGAGCGGATACCGAGCCGGGAGTCCCCGGAGTCAGGTCGTGCCAGCTTAGTGGGTATTCAGTCTGCATTCTCACGAACACAGTATGCGAGTCCCACACTGTGGAGGGCTTCGTAACCCCTACCACTCTCTCATTGTGCGTAAATGCATTCTGGACGAACTCGTAAAAAAAAAAAAATAATAATAATAATAATAATAATAACGGGTGACCCAGAGAAGATGGACGGTTTTGTTTTTTAAATAACTCGAAAACTACTTAACCAAAATTTTTGAAATAAATTTTATTTGAAAATATTAATGCGAGAGATTAGTTTACAATCATTTATGAAACACAGTATCGTTCAGGTGACCGCCATTTTCAACAATACATTCATTCAGTCTTTTAACAAAATTTTCGAGCATAGGTCGCTGAATTTTTGAAATTTCTTCAGAAATCCGAGTCTTCAGGTCTTCTAAATCTCGTAGAGGTGTGGTATAAATGCGGCTTTTAAGTTATCCCCATAAGAAAACATCTAGAAGAGTTAAATCAGGCGTGCGCAATGGCCAAGCGAAAGATTGTTAAAATCGATCTCTTCGTCTTCGATTTTCTTCAACACAGTTTAAGCAAAAAATTTTCGTTGTGCATGGTCGGTACTTTTTAATTCCTGAGTTATTACCATTTTATAAGGATTAAATTTCCAGTCTTCCAGCAATATACGGCAAACAGATTCTCTCGACAGGTTCAAAGGAGCAGCATGACGACGAGCAGAGCGTTTGGGACTCTTGATAATCGCTGCGCGAACTCGATCAATGTTTGGGGTTACGAACCGTTTTTTTTTGCCAGGACGTTTTTTATCCGTTGCAGAAGCTGTCTCTCGAAAATTTTCAACCCACCGTAAAATTGAATTGCGAAATGGTACAGGTTTACACCACGTAACTTTGAATTCTTTTCGAATCTCTCTTTGCACTGTCACGATCGATTCATGCCGAAAATACCGTTCCATGCAAAACGAACGCTCCCTCTCGTTATAGCGAACCATGATTACTGAGACTGGACGAAAACAAATCTCTCTTATGTACACTAAACGTGGAGGGCGCGGTTTTCGTTGTAGTAGTGCTACCAATCGCGTTATTCCAAAAATAAACCGTCCATCTTCTCTGGGTCACCCTGAAATAATAATAATAATAATAATAATAATTATAATCATAATATTAATAATATTAACAATAATAATAATATTTATATTTCAATAAAGATTCAATTACGTTCTATAATATTTTCTAAACCATGAAAATTAATTAATATATAGATCAAATACCGACCATGCAGATTATTACACAATTGTTGATAAAGTGTAAAAATTATACAAAATGTATACGAATGCAGATAACATCACAAATATTAGATTATAAACAAAAATCTATTAAAACAAGCATATACAGAATATTTTAATAGTGTAGCATAGTATATTGTATTAATTAATTTTATATTTATTATAATATGGACTGACAACTTAATACAATATATTAGACATTTGAAATACACTGTCAAAAAGATTTGCATTTTTATTGATAAAATTAATATATTAATAATTATAAAATAATAATAATTTATAATAATAATAATAATAATAATAATAATAATAATAATAATAATAATAATAATAATAATAATAATAATAATAATAATAATAATAATAATAATAATAATAATAATAAATAATAATAGTAATAATAATAGTAATAGTAATAATAATAGTAATAATAATAATGATAATAATTATAATGATAATGATAATGATAATGATAATAATAATAATAATTATATTTATAATTCAATGTGGATTCACTTACGTACTATAATATTTTCCAAACCATGAAAATTAATTGATATATATATTAAATACCAACAATGCAGATTATTATAAAATTGTTGACAAAATGGAAAAATTAATCAAGAATGTGAAAGGATGTAGGTGATATCACGAATATTAGATTATAAAACAAAAATAACTAAGAGACAAATATATCCAGAATATTTTAACAGAATAGCCTAGTTTATTAATTTACTTAATTTTAAATTAATTATTTTATGAACGGAAAACTTAATATATTTAATTGACTTAAATTTCAGCAGCACAAATGTTTATATTTTTATTAAAATTAATAATAATTAATAATTATAAGATAATAATTTTAATCATAATAATAAATATAACAATAACAATAGCAATAACAATAACAATAACAATAACAATAACAATAACAATAACAATAACAATAACAATAGGAATAATAATAATAATAATAATAATAATAATAATAATAGAAACGCGGATATTTAGGGATCCAAGGACGTCGAGCGGTAACCAGGATGCGAAATGTATGATGAGAACCGGTCTGGGAAACGAAGCGGAGTGGTATTGGAAGGAACAAGAACAGTTCCTGAAGGAGAAAGGAAGTGGTCTAAGGATAGAAACACTGGCGAGACAGAAAAGGATGTTGTACAAGGAAAGCGAAAATGGCCAGAAGAAAGCGGTTTAACCGACGCCAACGAAGGAAAACCGCGAAGAGACCTTAGCGAATGGCTCACTAAGCGACGACGATGAAGGAGCGATAATGGCTTGAGAATCATGCGACTGAGGTGCAAAGACGGAAGGCGTTGTGCGCCCCAGACTCCAGGCGAAAATGGATAGGGTGTTACCGTGACCATGCAAGGAAAAGGCAGCACTACGGATGCGTGCATGGACCTAAAGGTGGCTCGAAAGAACATGGAAGTGGCTAAACGGATGAGCAAAGGAAGAGATGGCGGAGCTTCAAAGTGTAAGAATGAATAATAATAATAATAATAATAATAATAATTATAATAATAATAATAATAATAATAATAATAATAATAATAATAATAATAATAATAATAATAATAATATTTATATTTTAATAATGATTTACTTACGTCCTACAATATTTTCCAAACCATGAAAATTAATTGATATATATATATATATCAAATTCAAAGATGCAGATTACTACAAAATTGTTGATAAAATGAAAAATTATACAAGAATGTATACGAATGCAGATAACATCACAAATATTAGATTATAAACAAAAAAACTATTGAACAAGCATATACAGAATATTTAAAAAGTATAGCATAGTTTATTGTATTATTTAATTTTAAAATTATTATAATATGGACTGACAATTTAATAAATATATTAGACATTTGAATTACGATAGCACAAAAATTTACATTACTTATTAATAATAATACATATATTAATAATTATAAAATAATAATAATTTATAATTTATAATTTATAAATAATAATAATAATAATAATAATAATAATGATAATAATAATAATAATAATAATAATAATAATAATAATAATAATAATAATGATAATAATAATAATGATAATAATAATGATAATAATAATAATAATAATGATAATAATAATAATAATAATAATATAATAATAATAATAATAATAATAATAATAATAATAATAATAATAATAATAATAATAATAATAATAATAATAATAATAATAATAATAATAGTAATAATAATAATATTTATATTTTAATAAAGATTTACTTACGTCCCACAATATTTTCCAAACCATGAAAATTAATTGATATATATATTAAATAATTTTAACCATGCAGATTATTATAAAATTGTTGACAAAATGGAAAAATTAAACAAGAATGTAAAAGGATGTAGGTGATATCACGAATATTAGATTATAAAACAAAAAAACTAATGATAAATGTATCCAGAATATTTTAACAAAATATCCTAGTTTATTAATTTACTTAATTTTAAATTAATTATTGTATGAACGGAAAACTTTATATATTTAATTGACTTAAATTTCAGCAGCATAAATGTTTATATTTTTATTGATATTAATAATAATTAATAATAATAATAATAATAATAATAATAATAATAATAATAATAATAATAATAATAATAATAAATAATAATAATAATAATAATAATAATAATAATAATAATAATAATAATAATAATAATAGTAATAGTAAGGCCTGGTTTACACGATGTGTAGTACATGTCACTCGCACTAACTACTCATACTCCTACTATCTCAAATCGTTCACACGTGAATTCCATGATTACAGTTTAAGTAGCAATTTAGTTTAAGTAATACAATATAATTTAAGTAATAATTTATTATCACTTCAACTAAGCACTCAGACTATCATCAGACGGTCACATATTGCGAGTGCAACCGCGAGTAGAGTAGTGTCGTGGAGGGGGTAGCTACTTGTCATTAATAAATAGAACAGGTTTCTATTCACTCGCACTCCCGGTTTTACTAATACTAAACACTACTCATGGCTGTTCACACGTGTGGTGATAGTGCGAGTGATAGTAATAGTAATAGTATTAGTAATAGTAATAGTAATAGTAACAGTAATAGTAATAGTAATATTAATAGTAATAGTAATAGTAATAGTAATAATAATCATAATCATAATCATAATATTAATAATAATTAACAATAATAATAATAATATTTATATTTCTATAAAGATTCACTTACGTTCTATAATATTTTCCAAACCATGAAAATTAATTGATATATAAATCAAATACCAACCATGCAGATTATTACACAATTGTGTATATAAAAGCCTCGGAAATGCAAATCTCTGTTTTATTTGTAATTATATGTATATTAAAAATATTGGTATAAATATAACCTCCGATTTTTGTAATGGTATTTGGAGTTCTAGACAAAACTTACCGATCTCTAGATTTGAAATTCCGTTAAAATGAAATAAAGAAATAAAAATTAAAACCTTCTATTACATTACGAAATTGTGTTAATGTATAAAGTAGAATAAAATACGACTCTAAATGTGCGAAAACAGTGATGTCATCGCATCACAAAAAAAAGCAGTAATAATAATAATAATAGTATTTATAGTAATAATAGTATTAATAATAACAGTAATTGTAATAATAATATTAGTATTAATACATAGTAATAATAGTAATAATAATTGTAGTAATTGTAATAATAATAGTAATAGCGTTGATTATAAATATTATAGATTGGTCACCGCTAGGTTTTTCGCTGTCGTGAAATAATAGTTTCGGTAGTTGGCGTTAGTGAATATAAAATTCATATATTCATATTTTATTTCGGCTGCCGACACTAATAATGTGCCAAAAGGTATCGTAATGATATTTATAATACGTCGTCAATGTGGATGTCGGGTGTTTACATTTACGGCCGGTGGATGCCGGATAGTACGGTAAACATTTTATTACTTTAATTTTATCATTTTATGTGGTTCTAAATTGAAAAATTTTAAATATTTCAAGAGTGAGCAACACCATTTAGAGTGTATCAGTCAGTGGCGTACTTTCAATTTCTATCTAGGGGGGGGTTATAAAAAACATTGAAAACTCGTCCCCATAATATTTTGAATGCAGCCATATTATTAAAATAAATCAAATATATAGATTTATCGATAATTTTAATATGGTTGTAAAAAAAAAATTGGGGCTTAAAGATTTTCAAGATTTTTTTGAAAAATTTGTCTTGTTAATACAATTTACAGCTACATATTTGATGAAAATTTCAGATTTCTATGACCGTTAATTTTAAAATTACGAAGAAAAAACGATAATTGATTTTGACGAAATTGCGTTTTTACCGTTTTTATGTAATTTTTCTGTAGTCTTTTTCTGATGCTTAAAAAATATATTGAGAAAATCGAAAAAGGCATCTCTAAAGTACCAACAAGATGCAATTTGCTATCGGCAAATAGAGCTACACCTACACGCAAAGATCTTGTGGTAGAATTTTTGGGTATAGACTATAGACATAAAGAAATACATCGTTACAACTATATAATTTTTAATCTTTTTTTCTTCGGTCCTGGGGGGTAGGTTTACCCGAAACCCTGCCACCCTCGTAAATACGCTGTTCGGTACCGCCTCCATACGTGGAGGCGAGCTTTAGTTCGCCACCCTGTGGCCACACTGCGTTCATTGCGCGAACGCCGTTCGTGATAACGACACACGAATGCGGGAATAAACATACGTTGTGTTTTTGTTTTGGTATCTCTCGTCTCGCGTCTGTCCGTTACGGTTTGTTTTTTCGTAATGTTTGATGAGCACTCGTCGCTTTACTTCGTGGTTTTAACGAGTCCGAACCACGTCTTTCGTACGACACACGCCGTTGTCACCGCGTTGTCGGTCGTCCAAGTGCGTGTTCATACGAAATTTGTACCGCCGTTAATCGTCTTTGGTCTGCGCGTGTATTGACGCTTGCCGTCGCCGCCGCGCCCAAGAGACCACGACATCGCGTCTCGTACGACACACGCCGTTGTCACCGCGTTGTCGGTCGTCCAAGTGCGCGTTCGTATGTTTGTCGGTTCGGTCTCGACTTATTCGCCTGTTCAGAATACAACGCTTACCGTCGCCGCCGCGTTTAGCATTTTGGCACAGTTCGTATTCGCGCGAGCCGTGCCGCCGCCACCCGAGGGGACTCGGGGCCCGACTTTAACGTCGTCGTCGCCGCCATCGCGGTCAATGACCTTTGCACTGTTCAAGGCGTTGTCCACTTCGTTCGACAGCCGCTTCACCGTCAGACCGGTCCATCGTCGTTCTATGGCCGGTTACCACGTCCCACACCGACATTTGGAGATCCGCTTGTCCGGGATTTCTACAGGTCAGACGTATCGATATATGTGTGTACTCATATATAATTACGATTATTAATGTTAACTCGTTATATAGTTGTTATATGTTATTTGTGGTTGTTCTGTCACCCCCCCACTCCTTTGGTTATCGTTAAGCTATATTTTATCTTGTACATATTGTAATATTTCTCATCTTAATACAGTCCATTAATTTTTACCTATTCAATCTGTTGTTCAATTTAATTCGTTAGTCCTAAACTCACTGAATCCCGGCTTCTCTTTCTACCGCAGTTGATAACTTCTCGCCAACTTACCGCGGCGAGACCTTCACGCGTACATTTTTGGTCCTTCGGGCCGGATCTAACAGTGATTACCATGACCAGACGGAATAGGGATATAGCTGCTCAAAAAATTTTAACGCGCGCCCGTATCTTGCGCGATCAAACGGTCCGGTCGATTACCGATATACATTTGATTGCGGTCCAAGTCGATAAACACGAGATTCGGACAGATTTCCTTTCAATTTGTCTGGAAGAATTAAAATTACTTTTCAAAAAATTCCAGGACCAACAGGATGCCATTGTTGACGCGTTAATTGACCTCGATTGCGTCGATGACTTTGCCGTCGATTCCGATATCACAAAGTCGGTCGAAAGTATGTACCACGATAGTTCCGCCATCGCCGCACGCGTGCTTCACGCTGAAGGTACTATTAGTTCCGCGCCAGACACCTCACGTGTCACGAACACTTCTGCGTCTGTCTTGTCCTTACCCAAAATTGAACTACCCAAATTTGACGGAACTTTAACTCAGTGGATCTCGTTCTGCGACAAATTTGTCTCGTTGATACGTCGGAACGGAAATCTTAGTCAAGTCGACCAATTTCATTATCTGTTGTCGTGTCTGTCCGGTCCTGCGCTCTCTATTGTCAATTCGTTACCACTCACGGAAAGTAATTACAACATAGCGTGGACGACTTTATCCAATCGCTATGACAATCAGCGCTTACTGGCAACCGCACATCTGGAGAGATTATTTGCCTTCCGTCCTATGTCTACTGAGTCGCTGCCCGCCTTGCTAACTTTTGCCACCACTTTTCAGGAAAACATCGCTGCAATAAGAGCGCTAGATGTTGCTGACTTGTCAGATTTCGTGTTATTTTTTATCGGTTCACGATTATTGGATTCGGACACCCGGAAATTGTTCGAAGCTAACATTTCGCAGGAAACAATCCCAACTTTCGACACATTACTCGCATTCGTGCATCAACGTTGTAAGATTTTAGAGAACCTGAGATGTCTTGAAAAGATTGACTTGCGTTCACAAAAACCTAAATCCAGCGGCAATGTTCGATCGTCGCTGACTGTTACCAGTGTCAATAAAACGGTACCTCAAACTTCGAATTGTGGTTTATCTTCTAATACGTCCGACAAAGATAAAACGTCGTGCATGTATTGTAAAAACATTCATGCTATTTATCGATGTCATAAATTTGCCAAGCTAACGGTAAATCAGCGCCGAGCATTTGTTCTGTCACGTAAGCTGTGTTTTTCGTGCATGAGCCCACTTCATATGGCGTCGGAGTGCCCGTCAAAATTCGCCTGCAAAACATGTAAGCAACGACATCACACAATGCTACATACAAACCAAAATGGTAATCGGGAAAACCAGAGTTCTACCTCTTGTCCGTCTTCAAACCAGGGAGAAGCGCAAGTCACATTTTCCGGAACTTCGTGTACCAATAGCACTGTGCTACTTGGGACAGCCGTGGTTCGAGTACGGGACAGTTCGGGGGAATATCAGTATATTCGTGCATTACTCGATAGTGGCTCGCAAGTATCGGCCATTACCTCGGAGTGCGCGGCCCGGCTAGGACTCATTCGTCGCCCGTGCCATATTGAAATAACAGGCTTGACCCAGAGTCCCGTTACACAGGTCAAAGGATCTACTACTTGTACGTTCACACCGCATCACATCGTCGAGCCTGAGTTCCAATGCGAAGACTTAGTTATCCTGCCGCGAATAACTTCTTCGATGCCGGTTACTCCATTACTACCTGAAGTACGTCAGCAGTACCAACACTTAGCCTTAGCCGACCCAAAGTTCGACACGCCGGCTGGTGTGGACATGCTCATTGGCGGGGACGTTTTCCCATATCTTATCCGTCCAAAGGGTGACATTTTACACACAGTTGGTTTACCTTCGGCCTTAAACACTTGTCTTGGTTGGGTAGTGTTCGGCTTCGTCACACAAGCCAATTCGTCACAGTCTATGTCGCTGACAGCCACCTCTGTACCGTCGATCAATGAATTACTACATAAATTCTGGACTATAGAGGAACCTATTGCACCAGTCTCGCCCACTACTGAAGACCAGCTCTGTGAGCAGTTTTTCACGAGTACCACCCAACGTTTGCCGTCCGGACGCTTCTGTGTCGCCTTTCCATTTCGTGATCAGCTTGGTACCTTTCAGTCAGGAACATGCCCTACCAGACTTCCACATTCTGACGTAGTCGACGTGTCGCCACCAGATTCGCACTTATCCACTCACGGTCTCGGAGAATCTCGGTCACTGGCGCTACGACGGTTCTACAATCTGGAGCGGAAACTAATGAAAGATCCACAATTATATACTGCATACCGTAAATTTATGTCCGACTATGAAACACTCGGTCACATGGAGATTGCTAAATGTGCTGGCAAATACTTCATACCCCACCATGCTGTATTAAAAGCAGACGGTGATGTTTCAAAGTTGCGTGTGGTCTTTGATGCTTCGGCAGTAACTTCGTCCGGTCTATCATTAAACGCCGTACTTTGCACTGGGCCAAAGCTTCAGACAGATATACGTGACATCTTGCTTCGCAGTCGTCAGAAGAAATATATTTTTACCGCGGACATCGTCAAAATGTATCGCCAAATTTTGATTCGACCAGAAGACCGTCTATATCAGCATATCCTATGGCGTTCTTCACCCGACGAAGAAATCAAAGAATTTGAATTGCTCACCGTGACGTACGGAGTTAATTCGGCGCCATATTTGGCCATTCGTTGTCTCCACGAACTAGAAGCACAAGAGGGCCACCGCTTTCCTTTGACCAAAGGAATTCTCACCACCGCCACGTATGTTGACGACGTAGTTGCTGGCGCGGATACAGAAGAGGACTTATTACGCATACAAGATCAGCTTATCACACTACTTCGATTGGGATGCTGCGAGCTGAAGAAATGGACAAGCAACTGTTCACGTGTTCTACGTCAGGTCTCAACACAAGACTGCACGTCACACACTTCATTTGATCCAAAGACGACCATTCTGTCAAGGTGCTTGGACTTCATTGGGACACTCGTACTGATCATTTTGCGTATCATACCCTTAACCCAGAGACCCAACTAACGAAACGGAAGGCACTTTCTGTAATCGCACGCTTGTTCGATCCACTTGGCGCTCTGGGTCCGATGCTCATGTGGGCCAAAAGTTTCATGCAGGAATTATGGCAAAACAGTTTACAGTGGGATGATCCATTACCTCCCGATCTATCAACCTTATGGAAGCAGTTCCTAGCCGAACTACCCTCAATACAGCAGATTGTGCTACCACGCTATATTGACGTCAGGAATTATTCAAGTATCCAACTTCTTGGGTTTTCTGATGCCTCCAAAAAGGGTTACGCAGCTATCGCGTATCTACGAGTTCAGCATGAAAACGGCGATATTAAAGTATATTTTCTCACCTCCAGGACCAAGGTCGCCCCATTGAAAAGCGGCAAAATAGACGAGACACTGTGTCGATACCTCGTCTCGAACTGTGTGCTGCTTTGTTGCTGGCCCAACTGCTGGAGCGATTATATAACGTGTTACAGCCAGTCATTCCTATTGATCAAGTGCGTGCATGGACAGACTCTTCCGTCGTGCTGTCTTGGCTTACAGCAGACCAAAAACGGTTTAAGATCTTCGTAACTAACAGAGTGGCCAAGATTCTCCAGCTGATTCCCAATTGTAGGTGGACACATGTATCTACAAATGAAAACCCGGCCGATCCTGCGTCGCGCGGCTTGTTACCGTCAGCTTTGCCGACCTCAGCGTTGCATTGGAGCGGTCCCGCGTTTTTACGACATGCGGAAACGTCTTGGCCACATTCCGAGGTTATTCCTGTCAATCTAGATTGTCTACCAGAAACTAAGGCCATTCAAGTACACGCCCTTCAAGTTGGCACGGTTCACTCAATAGAACCTTTTGAACGTTTTTCTTCTCTCATCCGAATGCAACGCGTCTTATCCTATTGTTTCTGCTTCGTTCGTCGAGCTCAAAAACGTTCTATTTTAACAGGACCCATCACTCGCTCCGAGCTGAACCACGTTCTCACCATCGCGATCAGGATGACCCAAATTATGTACTTTTTAACTGTATTTAAACAAGTGAGAGGATCTCAGACAATTTCTCCACCATCTCTGGCTCAACTCGCGCCATTCATCGGTCCTGACGACCTCTTACGTGTCGGCGGTCGTCTTCGGTTTTCATCATTAAGCGAAGATGCAAAACATCCAATTCTACTACCGAGTAATTCTCACATCACTAAATTGCTCATCCGTCACTATCATTTAAGTTTCCTTCACGGTGGACCAAAGTTAATTCTCTCCATGATTGCGCACAAGTACTGGATTCTATCAAGCCGCGATGCTGTTCGCCGATATATATTTTCATGTGTTCCGTGCACGCGCCATAGAGCTAACCATCCAACGCCTATTATGGCTGATCTTCCCTCAGCTCGTGTCCGACCGCATCGGCCATTCTTGCATGTAGGCATGGATTACGGAGGACCCTTCGTCGTCAAAGAGAGTCGCCGTCGGAATTCACGCACACACAAGGTTTATCTGGCACTTTTCATTTGCATGACTGTGAAGGCCATCCATTTGGAGATCGCATTCGATCTCTCTACTGAAGCCTTTCGTGCTGCTCTGGACCGTTTCATCGCTCGCCGTGGAATGCCAGCTCACTTGTACTCCGACTGTGGAACCAATTTTGTCGGGGCTGCACGTCAGTTCAAAGCTTTGTTCAACGATCCTGCCATTCAAGAGCAACTTATATCACAAGTCCCTTGCATTTGGCACTTCAACCCTCCGGCTACGCCACACTTCGGCGGACTGTGGGAAGCGGCCATCAAGAGTTCGAAGTTCCATTTAAAGCACGTTCTCGGAGATCAGATCTTAACTTATGAAGAATTAAACACATTAATTGTTCGGGTCGAAGGAATCCTGAATTCACGGCCATTGACTCAAGCATCTACTGACCCGCACGACCTATGTGCTTTAACGCCCGGCCATTTTCTGATTGGACAACCCCTTCACGCCCTTTCTGAACAAGACGTCACCGACATTCCATTAAACCGACTCGATAGATGGCAACTCATCCGCCAGTGTCATCAATCATTCTGGAAGCGGTGGGCCCGAGAGTACTTATCCACATTACAGGGCCGTCAGAAGTGGTTCCATAAGACTCAAGATATAGCCGTAGGTGATATGGTGATTGTTGAAGCACCTAACCGACCGCCTACCGACTGGCGATTAGGACGTATAACAGAGGTTCATCCTGGATCGGACGGTACCGTACGAGTAGTCACAGTTCGAACTCGGGAAGGATACTTCAAACGTCCGTTGTCAAACTGGTGCGGCTGCCCATCGAAAGTTAAGCCTCCTGCTCCCTCCATCCCTTCCGTTCATTGCTCTATGTATATATTTGTTTTGTTGTTCTAGTTGTAATTTTATTGTAACATCCCGTTTTCATTGTCGCGCTATTTAATTGTAAAGTCCTACAGATCCGGAAGCCAGGTCTCAACATCTCGTCTTGGAAGCCGCCTTCGTCTTCCAACGTGGGGAGAATGTTCGGTACCGCCTCCATACGTGGAGGCGAGCTTTAGTTCGCCACCCTGTGGCCACACTGCGTTCATTGCGCGAACGCCGTTCGTGATAACGACACACGAACGCGGGAATAAACATACGTTGTGTTTTTGTTTTGGTATCTCTCGTCTCGCGTCTGTCCGTTACGGTTTGTTTTTTCGTAATGTTTTTTGAGCACTCGTCGCTTTACTTCGTGGTTTTAACGAGTCCGAACCACGTCTTTCGTACGACACACGCCGTTGTCACCGCGTTGTCGGTCGTCCAAGTGCGTGTTCATACGAGATTTGTGCCGCCGCTACTCGTCTGTGGTCTGCGCGTGTATTGACGCTTGCCGTCGCCGCCGCGCCCAAGAGACCACGACATCGCGTCTCGTACGACACACGCCGTTGTCACCGCGTTGTTGGTCGTCCAAGTGCGTGTTCATACGAAATTTGTACCGCCGTTAATCGTCTTTGGTCTGCGCGTGTATTGACGCTTGCCGTCGCCGCCGCGCCCAAGAGACCACGACATCGCGTCTCGTACGACACACGCCGTTGTCACCGCGTTGTCGGTCGTCCAAGTGCGCGTTCGTATGTTTGTCGGTTCGGTCTCGACTTATTCGCCTGTTCAGAATACAACGCTTACTGTCGCCGCCGCGTTTAGCATTTTGGCACAGTTCGTATTCGCGCGAGCCGTGTGCCGCCGCCACCCGAGGGGACTCGGGGCCCGACTTTAACGTCGTCGTCGCCGCCATCGCGGTCAATGACCTTTGCACTGTTCAAGGCGTTGTCCACTTCGTTCGACAGCCGCTTCACCGTCAGACCGGTCCATCGTCGTTCTATGGCCGGCTACCACGTCCCACACCGACATTTGGAGATCCGCTTGTCCGGGATTTCTACAGGTCAGACGTATCGATATATGTGTGTACTCATATATAATTACGATTATTAATGTTAACTCGTTATATAGTTGTTATATGTTATTTGTGGTTGTTCTGTCACCCCCCCACTCCTTTGGTTATCGTTAAGCTATATTTTATCTTGTACATATTGTAATATTTCTCATCTTAATACAGTCCATTAATTTTTACCCATTCAATCTGTCGTTCAATTTAATTCGTTATTCCTAAACTCACTGAATCCCGGCTTCTCTTTCTACCGCAGTTGATAACTTCTCGCCAACTTACCGCGGCGAGACCTTCACGCGTACATACGCCACTAGTGTCCGTAGGATCAATATGTGCAAGAATTAAAAAATAATATATCTAACATGATTTTCATTTCGCTAAAAGAAAATAGTCAACGGTGTTGTGGATATCGGTAAAAATGGGAAAAATACAAAAGATTTTAATTGTATTATTACTTATTAGTTGTATTAATTATTGTATTATTCTTAAATTTTGAGGTAATGATAAATCATCATCATTGTTATAACTTTTAATCATATGTATCATTATTTAAAAATGATTATATACACAGTACACACATTATGACACAAATATTAACAGTAGGTATGACAAATGAAATCCTGCGTTGACTCCACATGAGTCGCTAGGGAAACCATATTTACGTCAGGTAATAATGGAATGGGAGTCGGAACGGTGTCCCAAGTGTCTTCGGCGGCATACAAAAATTCCGGCCCACGCCATTATAGTGAATGGCCAATTAATTCAGATGGCAACATGCTTCTGGAAGCACAATCTTCCGGATTGATGTGGGAGCGAACGTAACCCCATTGACAATCCGGTAACAGTTCGTGTATCTGGTGTACGCGGTTTCAGACGAAGATCTTAAACGTTGAGTGGGGTTTGACTAGCCAGGATAAAACAATTTGAGAGTCAGACCACGCGAAAACAGAATCTACAGTGAGCCTATAACTAAGTATAATTTTAAGACGAAGTAGCCATCGAGCGATTAAAACAGCAGCACATAATTCGAGTCTCGGCACAGTGGAAGACTTCATAGGGGCCATCTTTGTCTTCGACCCAAGTAACGAGATAGAGGGTGAATTACATGCAGTTATTACGCGTAAATATACTACTGTCGCATAGCCTCGCTCCGACGCGTCACTGAAACCGCACAGTTCTACACGCGACTGCGTTTGTGAAAATATATATCGGGGAATCTGAATATTTGACAGCGTTGGAAGTTCTTCGACAAAGTTGCGCCACCAGTGGGCTAAATCTGAAGGCAACGCTTCGTCCCAGGATACGCCTGTTTTCCAAATTAGCTTCATGACATATTTCGCGTAAAATATAATTGGAGCAAGAAGAACAATCGTGTCATAGATCCGTGCAATGGTGGACAGAACAATACGTTTAGTTGGAGCATGGGCGGGTGGATTCACATTGAATCCAAACATATCTGTCGATGAATCCCATTTCAGGCCCAGAAATTTGGTTATACATACGTCTTTGTCATCGAATTGAATAGCGTCAACAGAGCGGATAAAAAAGATGGTGAGTTGCTAGACCACCTATTGAGGTCCAAACCAGCGAGACCCAAAACTGACTGCAGATCGGACTGCAAACTGAGCAAATCACCGGGACTATCTGCTCCCACGCATATGACGTCTACATGTGTGTGATACAAAAACGCAACCCGAACAGCAGGATAATTGCCACACTCTTGATCCGTGACGTCTTTAAGCACTCTTAGAGCCAAATAAGGAGCAAAATTTACACCGTAGGTGACCGTATTAAGCTGGTATTCTTTCAGTTCGTCCGTTGGAGAAGCACGCTACAGTATATGCTGGAACGGTCGGTACTCGAAAAGCACCAGTATTTGCCGGTACATCTTACATACGTCAGCAGTAAAAACGTACCGATGTACGCAAAATGTAATAAAATATCGATTATATCTTGTTGTAATTTTGGACCAACGTGTAGACATGAATTTAAAGAAAGCTTGTTCGAAGCAGTGGCTGAGGCGTCAAAGACGACTCGTATTTTACTTAAATATTCTCTTAAGTATTCTTTGAATACCAGATGGTGTGGTATGAAATATTTGCCTGGAACCGGAGCAACGACTCATATTCTAACAGGAACTGTCTATACGCATCACCCAGATTATGGTCGGCTTGGAGTTTTCGTTTTAGATTCTGAAAATGGCGTAAGGCAATCTGTTTAGATCCGGAGAACGTCTCGGTCAGATGTGTATTAAGGAACGGCAGCGGAACTACAAACCGCCCTGCGGAATCGCGAATACGGTTTGACGTGTAGATTCTTTTACACTGGCCATTCGTTGTAAATGCATCATGACTTGCGTTTGGCTCTTCAACCTAACCTAACCTAACCTAACCTAACGTTCGACTGATAGGGTTCGGATGTAAATGCCCGAAGTGAACCAATAATAATCCATCCGAACAAGAACACGAACGCAGCGGGTAAAGAATCATTAATGACGATTCGTTTTCCATCCATGATTTAAGAGAACACATCGGCGCCTAATAAAAGATCAACAGTACCAAGAGGGTCGAAGTCTGTATCCGCGAGTGCCAAATGAGCCAAGAGTTGCTTCAGATGGGACGTGAGACATTGAGCAGGCATATTTCCAGTGATCTTTGGAAGGACCCACGCATTAAGCCGAATATTGTGGTCATCATAACGAGGAGCAATAGTACATTTGATCAATCCATTCACCCTTGTCACCGATACACCAGTTAAACCTGTAAGAGGCGCTGTCCACTTCGTGTGTTTTAAACCCAAGTGATCTATACACGACGTTGTCATGACACTGATTTGCAATGCGGAGTCAATGAGGACACGCACAACTTGCATGCACACGGCGTGGTCGCGAACATGTATCAAAGCTGTTCCCAACAAGACAGTAGACTGACTTGGCATACTAACTAACGACGTTTCCACTGACGAGGGTATCTCTGTTGGCTGGGTGTCCCTGTGAAGGAGAGTATGATGAGGACGAGAACAGTGGTCATAAGGTTTAACTACCTTACACCGTGATGACCAGTAAGTTAAATTCAAAAAGCGGAAACATAACTTGGTATCACGAGCAGCTTGGAATTTGTCGTCTAACGACAGTTTTGTGAACGTTGAGCATTGAACGGGCGAATGGTCTTTGAAGTAGAAAACACACTTGAATATGGAGCATTTTGTAATTTTGAAGACAGTAAGGCAACTTTATGACGTTTTTCTTCTGGTCGAGATGGCATTGATCGATTTGGCTGGACGGACGGACGACGTGTACTATTAGTGAAGTGGACGGCTTCAAAGAGAAAGCCACGGGTTTTTGAAGTGGACGGATTCAAAGAGAAAGCCACGGGTTTTAACATAAAACACTAGATCAGACGCAGCAGGGAACTCTTGCGTATTAGTAAGTTCGAACCCCTTGCGTGACAACAGCGGTAAACACCTTGCAGAAAGTGCGAATAATAAATATTCACTCAAGTTAGGTATATTCAATGACTCGAGTACTGTTATCTGGTCTGAAAAGAAGACTAAGAACTCTTTCAAACCGTCAAGAATCTCTTGAGAATGAGCTGGAATTGACATCAGTTTACTGACAATTAGTGTAGCTAATTGCCTAGGTTTATCAAAACGTTTCCCAAGCTATACCATAGGTAGCATCAGACGCTACTATATTACGTATGCTATGGAGAGCATTACCTTTAAGACAACCTAATAGATAATAGAACCGTTCAATATTCGTCAGATCACTACGTTGGACTACGAGTGCGTTGAACCCATCTCGGAAGACAGGCCAACCAGAAAGGTTGTCACTATAAGACGGGAGTGGTATCTCCGGTAAATGTGATTTCATTGAACTGGTCTTAACATCGGACCGATTAGAACGTACGGATCCAGCTTGACTACTTTCATCGTTAACAACAGAACCAGCATTTGGCTGCACAGATTTATACCGGTCTTCGACTGACAGAATACGAATATGTAACGCACGCACTTCAGATTTTAGACTAGAAGAAAATTCTGCAGCTAGATCTAGATCCAATAAAGCATAGAGAACTGCTTGGTTGCTCGTTAAAAAAGTTTCCCACAGTGAGTCTAGGTCCTCCATAGCAACTAAAAACTCCGGTACCAGATCAGGATCGTTTTCAACTCGTATATAGATCGAATACAATGAATGATGCCTTCACGTTCTAAAAGGGCAGCGGACTTGACTCGGTGTAATCGCCTAATCTCACGTGCATCGTCATCATTCCTCGCACCTAGCCATCGTACGAGTGATAATAGTCAATACGATACAAAAAATATATCAGATGACGAAAACAGAAGAATAATATTTATGATACAGCGATCCAATGTCGTTGGTCACAAACAATAAGAATTCACAATCCGTGTTAATTACAGGACTCTGCGGTAAAAGCGGAAAACACAAACATAAGTACAAAATCACGTATGATACACAAAGACATTGAAACATTATCTCGCACGAGTCACTCGTATTACTCAATGACGCTTTAAAACGTTTAACCGAAGAAACCACGCTCTGATACCAGAAACGTTGCGTACGTCATATTCTTTTCCGTGTGTCGATAGTTGATACGACGCACTCGCCCGTAAGATAAAACAACGGGTTAACAATTTCCCATTTGGGAGATAACTATGTTTTAACAATCGATTTACGTGTTTGTAATTATCAACGAATCCGTATAATAACCAAATAAAAATAATACAAGATTATAAAAAGATAAGAAAACGGCGCCCTATTAAATGCAATATCATACATAACACAATATAAACAAATATTACGTATAAACATTTACTATCGCCGTGATATGAAAAACGCCACAGGATACAGCAGCTAGACGACGCAGTGTAGCAGGCAGCAACAGAGTGACGGTCGACCGTAGGTGAGTCTGGACACACTGTATGAAGTGAATTCAATAAGCCGTTGAGTAAAAGGCATGTAGAATCGAACAGGCCACGATTTCAAAAGCGAAGTTACGCGGTCGCAAAGGCCGAATCAGAGGTGTAAAACCGACGATATACCGTTCGGACTGGGAACAGACAACAGACGGCCGAAAGCGTCAATTATGGGTCGTTCAGTCGCACCAGTCACACAACGAATAAAAAGAGAGCGGTCGCGAATATACCTACCAAACGCGTTATCCACGTCGCACTTAAAACGCGGCGACAGCGTGACGGAAACAGCAAAAGGGCCGGCGATGACAATTTCGATCCCGGACAAACGTCAGGCGAAGATCGACCAGGACGTAACGACGTCGGACCGCGGCGGAAAAAATAAACAACAGACGGTCGGAGAAAACACCATACACGAACGTACGACCGTACGACCACACACGAGACGGACGCGACGAGAACAACCGTGAGTCAGGACGGTACGCGCGTCAACTCTGATCAACGCTCTAACATCGGTGCCGGACTGCGAGAGGGGTAAAATTTGAGAACATTCTACGCCAGCAGCGCGGCGATACGGACCGATAATGATAGTAATTTGGCGCGAACAAATGAATGTTTGAACCGCCGAGTTGCGCTAACAGATGACATGTAATCAAATATCACCATGAATGACAAAACGGTACGACAACGCGAATAGACGCGCTCGGCAAACAGCAACGACGGCTCGTATCAAAAATATCGACTATGACGGCAATCGGTTACGACAAAGCGACGACACGCTGCTCGAAGACGACTATACTAGCCGGAGTTTTCAGCATATCCCATGGTTGGCGTTAAATAACAAAAAACGCGAGAAATTCACAACGCCCATACGAAAAAAGACAAAATTAATATAAAAAAGGAGTCGCGTCGACAAAATCAATGCTGAACAACCGACACACAAAAAAAAACGGGTTGCCATTTTGTTGCATTTTCCCGTACGAACAGTAAGTCTTATAAAAAAAAAAACGGACGTTGCGATCGTATCACGAAAGGCGCCAGTGCAGCCAGGGAGAAATAAAAATTATAAATACAAACTGGCGCGCACTCAATAGTGATTGAACACATTTAGATTAATGCAAATTTAGCATTGGAACAAAAAATAATAATAAATAATATTTTCGAATGTAAAACAAATATAATTTTAGCATACAAAATGTTAGTGTAAAAAATTGTATATTGTTTCTCTATTAATTAAATTAAATTACAACAATAGAATACTATTTGAAACATTTATTTCATTTTTGAATTTCGAGGGCATGAAAATTAAATTTTTTTTTATATTTCATTTGTTTAGAGATATGAAATTTTCATCGACTAAATAGCACACTGATATAATTGGCAAATTTAAATTCATATACTATTTAATATAATTTTATAATGATAATATCAGATTTTTTTTTTACAACTAATTTTGTGGTTTTGGATTTAACTTACCTGTTGTTAGAGATGCTCCACCTTGAAAATTAATTAAAATATTTCATATCCCAATCGTGCATATTTTTCACGATATTCGTTTATCATATATTTGTGAGAAAGGAATGCAGATAGTGTAATTTAATGACATAAATAACTATTGAAAAAAATTTGTTTAGGAAAAATTAAACAAATTTATATTGATTTTATATTTATAAACTAATTAAATTACCCTAACGTTTGAATTGTTTTATTTAAAGTATTGGAAAGTGCAAATCTATATTTTATGTGTAATTATACGTTATTAAAAATATATTATTACGATAATAACATAAGTAGGATAAAAAGGGGGTTTCCGGACCATTGGAAAATCGGCATCGCTGCGAGAGCACTTTATTGAATCCTGGTACATCAATACTCTTTCATCGCCGTTCTATTCCCCTCAATGTCATATCTAATGATTATACGCGATTGACTAGGATTGATTACGATTAATTCGCATTTAATTAGGATAATAGGATTAATTCGCGTTGACTACGACTAATTAGAATTTGTTTACGATTAATATTCATCGGTCGACATCAATAGTAATGTTTTCAATCATGTAGTGGACACACTGTAAACGTTATCATGTTATCTGTTTTCCTTGTTAGTGTTTCTTTCTCTGGTTTTCTGAGTCGTTGTGCGTTCGTTTATTTTGTATGTAACTTCCAATTCATTATAATAAAATATGCAATAAATAAAGTAAAACTAAAAGAATTACACCGGTCCTTATTTATACGTTTATATTACATATATTACAGTGGCGACGAGAACGGGATCCCGCGTTAGCTCACATGGCACCTAAGAAAATTTGAAGAATAGTAAAGAAATAGGCACGGCAAAAAATTGGGGAAGACTATTAAATCGAAAGCAGTTTTCTTTCAATTTTGATAAAATTTGAAGAATAAAAGAAATATCAAAATAATATTAAAAATTTAATTTTGATATTTCGACTGACTATAAGTCAACAAAATAATAGGTTTATAAAATTATTTTTCCCGATGGAAAGCAGTAATCCTATAGATAATTTATTGTTACAAATTATTGAACACCACGGTTTGAACTAAATTTGTACTAAACAATAAAATCAATTTATCGTGTGTTATCGTGATGAAAATAACACGGAAACCGGGTTTATTTCTGTTCCAAATTTCACATATTTTGCGTCGTTCATTCCGCATTGCGCATTCATTCATCGCTCTGTAGTGTGATAATACTAATATTCTTACTTTATGGATAATACGCTTAATTTCGCTCTTGATACTCAAGCAAACGGCAGTATTTTATTTTCGTAAGTACTAATTCCTATTGATATATGTATATTATTATTATATAAATATAATAATAATTATTAAATTATAGTAAATAATAGTCCTAAAGTCTTGAAATTGTTACAAAATACGTAAATATACGTAATATATATATATATATATATATATACAGGGGCTAAAGTGAGGGGGGACGTAGGGGGACTCAGTCCCCTTACCTCTGATGGTGGTTAAAAAGCGTCCCTTTAACAATTTCGGCGTAAAGTACGCCGAAACGCCCAAATTATATCCAAATAACAATATAATTAAAAATTCCGTTGAAAATAAATCTTAAATAAGTTTTTAGTCACTTTTTTTATCAAATATTATTTTATTTTTATTGTAGTAAATAGTGCTAACTACACTGTGATTAATTGACATTTGGTATAACTGATGATTCGTATGCATTTCTGTAATTTAAAACATAATATAACTAAAGAAAATACAATTTATGTTCCTATTTAAGTACTTTATAATAATTGTTTTATTTTAAAAAATAGCTCTTTTTATGTAAATTTGAATTTTTTTTGTACAATTTAAACTTCAAAGCACTAATTACACAACATTTTTATAAAATAATTAATTTTAGATTCTGAGCGAAGCCAGGAATGTATTGGTTTTACAATGATGTCTGTAAACAAAATTTCTACCAGAAAGAGTGCCCCGATCTCTACGGTCTTGGTTTATTTTCGGTCCCTAATTGCATCTAGTTGGTACTTTAGAGAGGTCATTTTTCGATTTTCTCATATGCGCCCAAAAATAAAACTTAAAAAATGCGATTTTGTCGTTATGTCTGTACACTAAAATTCTACCATAAAGAGTTCTCCGATTTCTACAGTTACAGTTTGTTTTCGACAGAAAATTGCATGTACTCGGTACTTTAGAGAGGTCATTTTTTGATTTTCTCATATGCGCCCAAAAAGAAAACTTAAAAATTACTGAAAAATTACATAAAAATGGAAAAAACGAGATTTCGTCGAAATCAATTATCGTTATTTCTTCGTGATTTTGAAACTAGTCGTCATAGAAACCTAAAATTTTTACCAAATATGTATCATTGTACTATATTAACGAAAACAATTTTTAATATTTTTAAATAAATAATATTCCACCGATTATAATAACAGACATAGGTAAACATTACCAAAAAATTTATTTTTCTTGATGTAATATTGATGTTTAATACCCAGACCCTCCGATTTTTTCAAATGCCCCCGGAGAAAAAAGAAACACTGATGTCTGAAATTGAACGAGCACCAGTATTAATAACTGTTATCGGTTCTAAAGCGTATGCTGTGTTACGTGAGTTGTGTGACCCAGTGCTTCCACACACTAAAGGATATGACGACTTGTGTATGTTATTGCAAAAGCAGTTTGCTCAAAAAGTTGCTGTCTTCAGAGAGCGCGTTAAGTTTTACGAGCTAAAGCAAAACCAAGGTGAGTCAGTAAACACTTGGCACGTTAGAATAAAAAAAATGGCAATGACGTGTAATTTTGGTACTCAGTTGGTGGAAAAAGTCAAGGATAAATTTGTTACGGGTTTAATTAAAGGACCAATCCTAGACAGGTTATGTGAAGAAGAGCCTAGTAAAAGTTTGGCAGAATTGGTTGAGATTGCTTTGAAACGAGAAGCAGCTGTTATTCAATCGAGTGAAATGTCAGTGGAGATCAACCAAGTTCAACGTTTCCAAAAGAGTAAGAATAAGACAGATAATGGTTATGTAGCAAGGCAGTCAACGTCCTTTTCCAAAAGTCAATCAGCAAGTACCTTCGACAGAAATAAGAAGAACACCTTCAAAGGCAGTAATGCAACTTGTAATCATTGTGGTAAAATAATCATAATTTTCTAAGTGTAAATATCGTACCTATAAATGTAAGCTTTGTGATAAACAAGGGCATTTAGCTGCAGTTTGCCATAAAAAATAATATTGGAAACATTGCTTTGTGTGATAATAATAATGCTAGTAATTTTAATGAATTTGAACTTTTAATATTAATTTTCAAATGCTGTACCCCAGAGTTTATTTATGTTAAAATTAATAATATTGATGTGAAAATGGAGATAGATTCTGGTGCAGCTAGATCAGTTTTGACTGACAAGCTATTTTTGATAATTGGCCGAATAGTAAATTAAAACAGTTGGTACTAAATTAAGATTTTTGATGGCTCAGTTTTGGAACCTTTAGGTGAGTTCATGGCAAAAGTTGAGTTAAAGGGAGAAATATTTGATGTCAATTTTATTGTTGTAAAAAGTGTAGTTAATTCTCATCCTTTGTTTGGTAGAGACCTCATGAGTTTGTTTAAGGTATCATTCCTGTTAGAGGGTAACAGATTGAGTAAAGTAAATAGTTTATGTGCCGAGGATAGAATGCAGAACGTTATAAATGAATTTAGTGATGTATTTGAGGACAAATTAGGCTGTTATAAAATTTTGAAATTTATTTGGAAATGGAAAAGAAGCTAATCCAATATTTTGCAAGCACAGAGCAATACCTTTCGCTTACAAAGTGGCTGTCGAAAAGGAGTTATGTAAATTAGAAGGAGCAGGTGTAATCAGGAAGAGTGAAAATTGTGCATGGGGCACACCTTTAGTACCTGTCTTAAAAACTAATGGCAGTATTAGACTTTGTGCTGATTACAAAACTACTGTAAACAAATACATCAAAGATGTTCATTACCCGTTTCCAAAAATTGAAGAACTTTTCGCTAGTATGCAGGAGGAGAACAATTTACGAAGTTGGATTTTCGTAATGCATACAATCAGTTAAAATTAGATACGGAAACTAGCAAACTATTAGCATGGAGTACGCATAAAGGGTTCTATGAAGTACTAAGGTTACCATATGGCATTAAGCCTGCCACAGCTATTTTCCAGCGAGAAGTGGAAAAGGTTTTCAAGGTTGTCCGTACACTGCCAATTTATTAGATGATTTAATAGTTACTGGGAGGAATACCGAAGAACACATTGAAAATGTCAAAGAAGTGTTGAAGCGTTGTAGGGAAGCAGGTTTCAGTTAAATAAAGATAAATGTGAGTTTTTCAAATCAAGCGTCAAATATCTTGGTCACATTACTGATAAAGAAGGTTTGAAAACAGATCCTAATAAAGTTGAAGCTATTTTAAAAGTTCCTATACCATCAAATATTACTGAACTAAAATCTTTTTAGGGATGATTAACTATTATGGGAGATTTGTACATAATGTAGCTGATGTTTTAGCACCTTTGCATAATCTTTTTAAAAAAAATCATAAATTTGTTTGGACCAAAGCTTGTTTTAATTCTTTTAATAAAATTAAGGAAAGTCTAGTATCTGATAAGATTTTAGTACATTATAATCATAATTTATATGTTATTTTGTCTTGTGACGCGTCGGAATTCGGTCTTGGTGGTGTTAACCCACAGGTTTCAGATGGGACAGAAAAACCTATAAGTTATGCGTCGCGCACCCTTACAAAAGCTGAAAAAATTATTCTACAATACACAAGGAAGCTTTAGCTGTAGTTTGGGAGTCACTAAATTCTACCAGTACTTAAAGGAAGACAGTTCATCATTAGAACTGACCATAAACCGTTGTTGCTACTTTTTGGTGAAGATAAGCAGATTCCAAAATGGCATCTGGCCGTGTACAGCGGTGGGCATTTTTTTTGTCAGGTTTCAAATACAAGATTGAGTATATTAGAGGTACTGATAATACTATTGCTGACTGTCTTTCTCGTTTGCCTACTAA
The DNA here is from genome assembly GCA_032441835.1 of Slavum lentiscoides. Lineage (NCBI taxonomy): Eukaryota > Metazoa > Arthropoda > Insecta > Hemiptera > Aphididae > Slavum > Slavum lentiscoides. The sequence goes on from CM063706.1 coordinate 27,411,483, forward strand.
AGTTAATGAGAATGAGGCTGTGTCAAATTATTGTGAAAACGTAGATGTAATTAATTGGGTAGACAATTTTTGCCAGTTAGCTTTTTGCAAATTAGATCTGAGACCAGGGTGACTCAGTACTACAAGCAGTTATCAGATGTTTAAAAAGTAATTGGCCAAAGCAAATACCAGAGCGGTTAAAACCATTTCATAGGCGTAAAGATGAGCTAGTTTTTGATAATAATGTATTATTTTGGGGTCATAGAACTATAATACCAAATAGTTTAACAGAAATTCTATTAAAAGAGCTTCATGGTACTCATTTAGGTATTGTAAAATGAAATCGATTGCCCGGTCATATTTTTGGTGGCCAACCTTAGATTTTGATGTAGAGAAGTTAGCTAAAAGTTGTAGTAAGTGTTTAGAGAGCAGACCTGAACCAAATAAATGTGTTTTTAACTAAGTGGCCACAAACCAACCAAGTTTTTGAGAGAGTCCATATCGATTATGCGGGGCCTATTCACAACAAAATGTATTTAATTATCATAGATGCCTTTAGCAAGTGGCCAGAAATATTTTGTGTACAGCAAGCAGATACTTTTAATACATTGGAAAAACTAAAAGAGACATTTGCGAGGTATGGACTTCCAGATACCATTGTGTCAGATAATGGAACTCCATTTACAACACTTGAATTCAGTAAGTTTTGTGAAGTAAATGGAATTAAACATTTAACTATACCACCATTTCACCCAGCTAGCAATGGAGCTGCAGAAAATGCTGTCAAGACATTTAAATCTGGTCTTTACAAAATTGTCAAGGATAATACCATGTCTGTGCATTCAGCATTAAACAAGTATCTCTTATATTACAGGAATAGTGTTCATTGTACTACAGGAAAAACTCCTTCTGAAGTAATGTTTAAACGATCAATCAAAACTAGATTTGACAGAATCAAAAATCATTCAGAAAATATTTTATCAATTTCAAGGCAAGTTAGCAATTTCAAAGGGAAAGTGAGTAACAAAAAGTTTGAGGTAGGGGATAGTGTGTATGTTAGAGACTATTCAAAACCAAACAAAAAGTCTTGGAAAGCATGTGTAGTTGATGAAAAACTAGGGAATAGTTTATATTTGTGCAAGGATAAGTTTCTTAATAGTTTTTACAAGAGACACGTAGACCAAATTATAAGTGGAGGAAATTTCTACGAGGAGGTAGGAGTTAAGAAGGAAATAGAAAAGTATGATAATTTCTTAAATGAAAAAGTTAAGGAAAATGATCTTGGGTTCCAGGATATGTCAGATAATAATTCTAAGGTTAATAAAAAGGTAAAAGAACCAGAATCTGTCACTGTAAATGGTAGACCTAAGAGAAGATTTGTTAGACCTGTAAAATTTAATGATTTTGTTTAAAGTAGTAAAATGTTATTCCTGTTACATTAATGTGTTCTATATTTGTTTCGATAAAATGTTCAATTATTGTATTAAGCTAAATTGCGATCTTGTGTTAAAAAAAAAATAATAATTTAAATACTTTATGTAGATTGGCAAAGTTATTTTTTACTTAGGGGGGAGATGTGTAGTGGACACACTGTAAACGTTATCATGTTATCTGTTTTCCTTGTTATTAATGTGTGTGTTCAGAGTGTTCTCTGTACGCTTCTTACTGTTTTCTGAGTCGTTGTGCGTTCGTTTATTTTGTATGTGTAACTTCCAATTCATTATAATAAAATATGTATATTGTGCAATAAATAAAGTAAAACTAAGAGAATTACACCGGTCCTTATTTATACGTTTATATTACATATATTACAAATCACATGTTGCTGGCTGAAAAAATTCATAGTTATAATGATAACGGTAAGTGTTCGCGTGAAGGCCTCGTTGATGTAGGGTGACGAAGGAATTATCAGCTGCGAATGCGGGGCAAACGGATATTCAATGAGTTAATAGGATTCGAATAAAATGAACGACGATTTGGATTGATAAAATACTAAAGTGGACTGTATTGATTATAAAGATAGTAACGGTTACAATATACACACAAGATTTAACTTAACGATTAACAGGGGAAGGGGGGAGACAAAACGATTATAATTATTTCACAACGAGTGAATTTAACAATGGTACAATGACGAATAACAGTGACACAATGACGAATAACAAGTATACCGAAACGTCTGACCTTAGATCCGGACCTATGAACACTCTTTGCGACGATGAGGCATGTGGTATTCAGCTGGCAGTGGCGTGCCCAGGAATTTTCAATGGGGGGGGATGTTATAAGTTAATAGTAATAATATATTTTAATCAGGGGCGTTCCAAGGCTCCTCCATTTGGGAGGGGGGGGGGGGGTACCAGTTTGAAAAATTGCTGACTACACGAAAAGACAATAAAAAAGTGTAATAGGATGTGTGTATGTTTTTGTGTACGAATAAAATGCTACCACAAAACAAATATAGGTGATAACAGTAGTTTATTAAGAAAAAATACCACTAAAATTACATTGAATAGGCTATAAGCACAATTATCGTTCTTTGAAAACGCCGTAGGTAACAAAAAAAAATTAGAAGTACTAAGTAAAAATGCCTCATCTTAAATTTACTAAGCATAAACCCCATATATAATATGTGTATAGATACGGCGTTTTCGCGTAACATTTCCATGTTCTACCCGAGTCACGGCGTTATTACTTAACATTTCACCTTATACTGTTGTATTATTTTTGTTGGACTTTGTATCGTCGTAGAGCTTTCGCATTAATCGAAAAAAGGAGAAAATTAGAATATATTTATTTACCAAACATGTATCAAAAACTTGTTAAAGATACTTGCAAAAGCTTTATTGTAATAGATATAAAACAAGATACACTACTTAACAATACAAATCATACAAAAACTTTTTTTTTAAAAAAAACAGTGAAACATTTTTCTATTTTATCATACAGATTTATGGAATATACTAACTTTACATGACAATTATAACACAAATCAAACAAACACATCCGGTTGCGGTGACCCATAAGTGTATATATTATGTAAGCTCGACTGGGTGGTTTGGCGGGGGGAGTGGAGTCGGTCACATCCATATACCTCATACTAAGTATAACTTTAGTACAACCTTAGTATAAGGTATACGGTCACATCTAAAACGTTTGCACGTTGTCGCGATAACGCGGGTATTTTGAAAATATTCTGGATCATTCTAAACCGTAATCAACAGCGGTTTTACTACAGATTAGATTTACAGTCACTGTACAATGTAAACGACTGAATACACTACGTAAACCGCTAACCAACGGCGAAGATTTTATAAATGAGAAAAGAGTGACATTTTGCCGACTATGTCAATTTTTCTACCAAATTTGCGATTTGCCGACTGACAAGAACTCCTTGGGGGAGCAGACACCCCCTACTCCCCTGTTCAGATTCTAATGCCCCTGATTTTAATGAATTGTCATGGTAATACCAAAAACGCAAATGCTTATGTTTCAAGCTCTCCAAAATCGTTTCTAGCTTATAATTGTGTACATTTGTAAATTGTTCTATAATTAAAATGAATTTAAATTATAACACACTAATACCAAGTTGTTCAATTAACATAACATATGTTATATATTATAGTGAATGTTTATTGTCATAAATAATAACTTTTTGCTAATAACTAATAAAAAGTATTAAGTAATGACTAAAACAGCTCTTATAACCAGTGGTGTATTGGGGCGTATACGGGGGTATACGCCGTATACTCTCTTTTGTGTTTTTATATATTGCGTATACCTACAAAAAAATTATGTGATACGATGTATACGGCAGTTACATGGCGTATACTCTCTTTTCTGTTTCTACTTGGGAGTTGTCTTTCGGAAAATAAATATACGGTGTATAAGGCCGTTACATAGCGTATACTATTTTGTTTAAGAAGTTCAATGTTACGATTTACGTAATACAACAGAAATTACATTATTATAAATAAATAAATAATGATAAAAAAATTTGTTTGAACCTAATAATTTAAAAAAATGGCATGTACCTACCCGCGAATGAAATAAAAAATGAAAGTTCGAAAGTCGAAAGTTGTGAGTTTGAAACATCGACTGTACGTTTTTCGAGCGAAGCGAGAAAAAATTTTTTTGGGACCTACATTTTTTTTAGAATGGCGTGTACTCACGAATTTTTTTACCAATACACCATTGCTTATAACTAATAATTTGTTTTCTGTAGGTCGGCAAAAAAGACAATGGGGGGGGATATAACCCCTAACATCCCCCCCCTTGAGCACGCCACTGGCAGCTGGTGACGCAGAAGAACAGGTGACTGGTTTGGTAACGCAAATAACGGCTCTCGAATGTAGACGTTGTTAGAGAACGCGCGCGCGCGCGGTTGACGATGTCGAGCCCACGGACACGGCGGCGGCGATAAATTGACACCGATTATAAAAACGTGTGGCGGCGGCACACGGATCGCACGAACGCGAAGGTACAAAATATTCAGCTGTCCGGCGATGTATCGTTTATGAAGATGTACGCGACGGTGGAAACGAACGACGAGACGTATGTCAAAACGTTTTTATACCTGCTAGACGTGGCGGCGGCAGCGCACGGCAAAAGGCCGACCACAACGGTCCGATTCGTGTGGCGGCGGCACACGGACCGCGCGAATACGCACTGTACCGAACGGCCAACGCGGCGACGACGGCAAGAGTCGTATTCACGGATAGGAGTAATATAATATAATTATAATAATATAATATAATATTATTATATATAATAAAATTCGCGACCGAACATGCCAAAATACGCACGGGCTCGGACGAGCGTGCTAACACGGCGACGACGGCATGCGTTGCACGGGACGCGATTTTGTGTGAACCATAGCGATGATGTCTCGGTGTAGACCGACGAGAGCTTTAAACCAAAAACCAAAAAACACGCAACAACGAACAAAATTATAACGGCCGTCGCGGAAAATACGGCATGCGCGCGCTTATCTCGACGTACGGCACGAGCGGACTGCGGTGCGGGATAGGGCAACGATGCGTTCATCGATGGCAATTACGGAGGCTTATCGACTTTTACGACGCGCGCTATTCACCTCCAACACAAGTACCGAACAGTAAGATTTTATAAGTATTTAATTTAATTAATGTAGGTATATTGAAAATTATATTATTACATTTAACATTCTTTTAATAGTATAGATATTATATCATGTTAATCTTATATATGTTATATTTTATTATAATCAGGTCATCAGGGGCCGGAACCGAACCGAAATTAACCGGTTCTAGAACCGGAACCCTAATATAAAAGTAGAACCGTAACCGGTACCAGAACCATTTTATCTGTAATCGAAATTGTACCGGAATCCATATCATAAAACCGGTTAATATGGGTTCTAAATCTTCAATTTATTGAAAATTATGAATTGGAAATTATTATTTGAAAACCATGGGGAAGATATCGGAGTATTTATTTTATTGTTTTACTTTAATTATAGGCATAGCTATAATGTTTCCAAGAATTTCGTTACATAATACACATACTAGCAATGATTATATATAAATCAATGACAATTGTGCGCGCTAACGACGATCAACCGTATGACGATTGATTACACCTTCACGCTATTACATGTATGTGTGCAGTTGTCAATTACAATTATTATGATCGTGTAATGCAAAAAGAATAAAAAATGTGAACGCTATTGATATAAATGACAGTTCCTTTATAGGTATTGACGATTTTTGCCCACAGCCAATATAAAACACGTTTAAACAACTTTGAAATAATTAATTACTAATAACATTGATTATAGAATACACAGATAGCCCATGGTACAGGGAAATTCGGCAACTAAAATTTTATTTATACGGGTTCTCGATAGGTGTCGCTGTTGTAATGTACAAACAATATTTTTCTGAAAATGACGACGTTCATGTGCGATCTTTAATTAAGTGGTGTGTGGCAAATACGGGTCGTTCCCTTCTCACCTCCCCCAGTCATATTGATGTCGTTTTATTAGATATTATTGCGTGTATTTTATTTGCAATGATTTTCCCACACAAAATTTGAACACATAAATTCATAAATAGTTAATAATTATTTGCTCATAGGATCGATAATTATAATATTATAATCGATATTATTATTATTATTGTTCTCCATTATGTTTGCCAAATATTTTTCAGTTTTGTTTTATGGTTTATACAGAGTCCAATAATCTTATATTTCTCACCACAACTCAACAAGTCGTATTAAAATAAATTTTTATTTCTTATTTTTCACTTTATTCTCTATTTTTTCTATCCTTTATTTCTTAGTTCAATGTAAGTACTACAAGGATAATCGTAGTAAATTGTACTCGTATACTCAATACACACCATATGTATATCAGGTGTCGCCAACCAGAAGATCACGATAGACTGGTTGATCTTTTTATGAATATAGGTCGATCGCAAATAAAAGTTGATTTTAATAATCTAATATAATTATTATATTAGATTATTATTATGAAAAAACAATAAATAATTATTCTTAGATTTTTTTTTGTTCATTAAATATCCTCCTAAAATCTTCTAGATGTCGATCACCAGAGACTTAAAATTTCGAATGTAGCTCACTTGATTGAAAAGGTTCGCGACCCCAGCTATATATTATAATGTATAAGTTAGTCTTAATTATGACTCAACACACAAATTACTGGACATAAAACTGTTATCGCCGTGATTCCCCCCGAACATTATTTTTACCTCCTACCTACTAAAATTGAGACTGTCGTTCGGTCGTCTTTTTCGTTTTATGACCACCGTACCTTGGTATTGCGATAGCGTCGTTATGGCCAATTCCAAGAAAAGCTCAGAAAGGATGTACATTATTCATGCGTATAAACACAGTACACACGTATGAATATAATATAATATAATAATAATATAATATAATATTGTATACGATTTATACACCGATTACACAAATAATTGAAAATATTTTTTTTGAAAAATTAAAACAAATTTTTATTTGGCCGTGTTATAATTATTGGGGAGACTATTAAAGTTTCCCCTGACGCACCACCCCTGCCAATTAGTATTAAAACTAATTTATATTTAGGTACATTCCGAACCCAGATTATTTATCATAAGATAACTTGATATTATCCCAATAATAAATGAATATGTTATTACCATAGACATATAAAACATTGTTTTGTATGTCTATGGTTATTACCTCTTTCGCGAATATGATCGAAACTGAAAATTACATAGGTAAAATCGGTTGTAAAAAAGAAATTAAGAATTTATTAAATAAGATAAATACAATAAAATTGTTAATATATATTTTTAAAACTTTTTTTTTACAATAAAATGTGTCTATAATTAATTTTGTTACTGAAAAATATAAATAATAAAACGCAAATCAAATTGACAAATATCATTTATTTTTAATTTAATTAATATTTATTGTTTGGTCACACTGATTCCGCCGCTTTCAGACCCCACTTCGTCCCTACACCACCTAAGACGGGGCTTACACCTCGGTTGACGGCACCCGCCGACAGCGCTACATAGCGGCTGACGGTAATTACTTGTTGCCAATATTTTCCACAGCGTGGCTTATCTGTGTATTCTATAATCAATGCTAATAATATAAAAGAATATAAATAATACGCAAATAAACGTTAACAAAAAAAGTTATAATTCAAATTGGTCGACCAATAAATTTATTTACCTTAGGTGCCTGCGGTCAGCAAATTGTTTCGCGCACGTGACCGTCCCGAGATCGGTGATATTACAATGGTGCACAATTTCGGGGGGACGTGATCTCGGCGACGTAACGATTGCTGACACACAGACACTTGAAGAGAAAACGCAGGGCCCTGCACACAATAATTTCGCCGCAGACGCACGACGATGACTAAAACACAACCCACGTGGCCTCACGAATGCAACTCGAAATAATTAATCTAAACATGCAAAAAATATTAACTGCGTTCCAGTAATGCGTGGAACGATGCTTACCAGGGCGATTGAACGATGACGAATTAGAAATACTATGACGGTTAAATAATACTTTGTAGCAAAAAATCACGTAGAGAAAAAAATATATATAAATCGTAATACCAAAAAGAAACGCGTACAGCAAGCGAATGTAACGTAATGACCGTATTGAATGAAATGCAATGTAATAACTATATGAATTGAATGCCGAATGTAATAACTATATGAATTAAATGCCGAATGTAATAACCGTATGAATTAAATGCCGAATGCAATAACCGTATGAATTAAATGCCGAATGTAATAACCGTATGAATTAAATGCCGAATGTAATAACTGTATGAATTATATGCCAAATGTAATAACCGTATGAATTAAATGCCGAATGTAATAACTGTATGAATTAAATGCCAAATGTAAAAAAAACCGTGTGTGAAATATTCACTGAATAATGCTGCGCTACGGACATCCGCACTGTTGCGACGGCTAGAACGAGAAAAAAAAAAAAGAATGAAATTGCGTAGTCCGATCCGTTCGAACGAAACAGAACTCGGACTTTGCACCGTATTGAGTTTTTTTTTTTTTTTTATTTAATGAAATTTTGACTATAAGTCATACATTTCAACAATTATTATAAAATATAAATATGTCACAATAAACACGTGTAAAAACTAAAATAAAATGCTAACATGAAGACACAACTACTCTTTTTAAGAGATAGAAAAGAAAAAAAAAAAAAAACAGAAAAGAAAATAATGTAATAGAAATATAGAACACATGCATACGTTAACACATATATTATTCTAAATATATATACAAAATTCAAAGTTAAATTTGAAGGCCGGTACAAAGTATTGAGTTTCTAAATGAAATATCTACTCAGTGTCACCGCGCTACGAGAAAAACACAAAATTGATCGATTCGGTGGCACTGAGCAGGGCAAAATAAAGCGGCCGCACGGGTACGCTGGTCAGTCAGCACACAACAGCTTTTTGTTGTCGACCGTACTGCAACGCAATACGATACGCACCGTTCGCTTGGCGCGAAAAACGGACTGGGTCCCTATGGCGGGAAATGATTACGAATTTAAAATGTTTGCGGAGCGAACAACAATAGTTAACGAAAATGTTATTTACAGGAATAATTATATATATACAGAAAATATCATTCGTTATTCTTTCCGTGTATGATTATTATTGAACTTTGCACACGTACAAAATACGTACTAATGTTCATTCACAGAACAACAGAAATTTTGTATAGACACTTTTCAGAAGATAGGTGTTTACAATGATTAAATGTTTAAACTTTAAACCATGGGTATTTACCACAACTACATATGTATACATAGCTATTATAGCCATTGTATTTACGTATTTGTTTGCACCACATTCACGATCACGGTGACCGTCTCGTGTTAGTATGATATTATATAGGTTAAAAATTTTGTCAACATTTTAATTATAAATATATATATTTATATATTATATATACTTTTAAGAACCGATAAATACCGGTTCCAGAACCCAATTAACAATTTTGAAAACCGCAATAGAAATCGAAACCGAAATTTGTATTTTCTAAGAATCTGAACCGGAACCAGAACTAATATTTTGTTAAGGTTCCAGTCCCTGGTTATAATATCTTCGTTACTATACTATATGTCTATACTTTATATTTATATTACACTAATGGCCGGTTTTACAATGCATATTTATTCGTCACATAGTGCAGTTCCAGGAATAGTGTTATCCGGAGATTAATTTTATCTAGCCAAATATGTTGGAATAAAATTTTATTCCCCGGATAACACACAAAATTCGCTCGATTCGTTCGAAAAATAAGAACGTTGCGTCGTTCGTACACACATCGCCGCCGCTGCCACCACGGCATGCACCAAGTTTTTCAGAACATGTAATACACGAAAATACTACTCGTTTTCACTTAATCACTCGTTAATCGTTTTTTGTTCGTAATAAAGTTTGGTATCTTTTATTTTTTATTCCTGTAATTCAAATGGATAAAGTAAAAAGAAAACGTATTTAAAATTTTTCGAATAACGAAGTTGAAACGTTGGTTACGTTAGTCGAAAAATTATAATAAGTCAGTATTAATAGTCTAATATATAATCGGAATTGCCTGAAAAACTGTTCATTAGCTAATTCGTTAATGTAATTACACCAAGTTTTAAAAACTTTCGGCCTTCGTGGTCGTGCAATATACCTGACGATTTCTTCGTCATCGTCAGACTCGAATAAATTCATTGAAATTTTTATCTAAATGACCACTGTAGAAAAGATAACACAAAAAGAAATTCGATTATACATTATATTTCATTGAATATTACATTGTTTTAAAGTTATCTTTAGTGTTATCATAATAACTCATGGAAAGAAAAACGTATTTCAAAATAATATTGAACTATGCGGAGAATTGTTATCCAGAGAATTAATTGTATTGTAATACCATTATATTTTATACTCCGAATAAAGTGTGGTATAATTTTAATCTTAGAATAACTATTCTCTGGATAATACACGATATTGTAAAACCGGCCCTAGATCTATGTTTTTTATTTTTCTGCTTATATTATAGATTATTTCAATTCACGTAAACGGAAAAATGAGAATTCACTTACCTTCTGCTATTAAAGTAAAAAAGGCTCGAATAGACCTTGTTGGAGCGCGCACGTGTCGTTATCCGGGCAAAGGTCTCGAATATTCTCGAACCTTTCTCCCTCTCACTCAGGCGATAACGTCGTACCGCGCGGACACTGCCGGCCGCCGCGAGCCGTTTGAAAAATACGTCTGTCGAGACTTTAGGAACGGTCGAAGTGGTTGTCGTTTTGTGGCTCGCGCAATATTGCGCAGGTGTTTTACGCGTTTTTTCATAGGCGGCGAATAATTGGCCGTTTTCGTGATCCGAATTAAGCTTGCACGGGAAACAACGGATTCTTGGGCAGACTCGATTGCTTCGGAGTGTGGTCTGCGTGCCTTTTGATTTTGTCTGCCGTCATCGCTTTCCGGCCTCATTGGTAGTGCTTTCTGGTTGTGCCGGACCTTGTTCACATACGTCTGCCGTCGAGGAATTTTTAGTTACGGGTGCCGGTCCTTGTCACGTCGTCCAGGTTTATTTTTATTTTTTGTACAATAATTATTATTGTCTTTGTGTTATTTTTTATTGTGCGTTATCACGCCATAATACGTCATATTATTTATTATTATATCATATATTATTATTATTCTTATTATTAATATAATGCCATAAGGGCGCCCATTTATTTTATGCTCTTGTTATTTAATCCGTTCAATACACACGTAACGCATTTATACAAGTAAGTTATTAGCGATTCACAATTTTTGGTCACCCTTTTTCTTCTGACGTCCTTGTGAGACGCACAGACCTAAACACCAAAACACCCGGTTTCAATGAAATTTCTTCGTCGCATAACCGTAAAATCGTTTGGTACTTTGCAAAAAATATTAACAATTTAAGTAGTTATCATTCTTTTTGAACTCCTTGAAGAAAGATTTAATTAAAATGCTACAAGGACAGTGTAAATCTTATACCTATTAAATATAATTTGAAATTGGAAAGCAGTTACAATTTACCACACGTAGACAACTATACCGAAAACAGAGCATTTAACACATCGGCTAGAGAATATAATATTACAGATACAGACATTGATGACGTAGATGATGACTTTACAAACCTCCTTTAATATATTATTATTATTATTTTTTTTTTTTCCGGGGACTCCCGGCTCGGTATCCGCTCTCGCATAAAACTTCAAGCCGGGGCCGCTGAGGCTTGACCCTAGACGTGGGTCTCCGTCTATCTTTCGTGTCCGTCATGTCTTTCTCTTCTCTTTATCCTCTACTTTTGACTAAGCTTGTTTCCTATTTCGTGTCAATCTTCTAGGCATCCATCTTCCTTTTTCGTTTGAAGAACCATATGTACGAATTGTACTACTGCCGTCCATCGTTCTTTATTAAGGAGCATTTTCTCTATGATGTTATCGGGATCGAACGTTCCTATCTTTCCTTCAAGTGTATATCTTTCGTTTTGCCATCTGCTGCAGACAAAGAACGAGTGTTCCGCGTCGTCTTTTTCGTTACCGCAGTATTTGCAGTTGGCCGTCCGGGTTTTTCCCATTCTATATAAATATGAGCGGAAGTAGCCGTGATTCGAGAGGAACTGGGTAAGGTGAAAGTCCACCTCTCCGTGTTGTCGCTCGGTCCATTTCTTAACACTTTTGATAAGGCGTGCCGTCCATCTGCCTTCCTTTTGCTCTTGCCATCGCTTTTGCCAACATTCCATAGCAGGGACTGGAACCGAACTGGAACCGAACCAAAAAGAACCGGTATAGAACCGAAACCCTTTGAAAAGATTGGAACCGAAACCTAACCGTAACCCTAATTTTATTTTTTTCAAAACCGGAACCGAAACCGGAACCGATATTTGGAAATACAGGTTTTATCGGTTATTTTCGGTACAAATATATTAAAACTAAAATATTTTGCACAAAGTATAAAATAATATTTTCTCGTAATGAAATTTTGTATGTATGATAAAAATAAATGTTTGCCATTTAGGCCCGGTACACGAGCGATTTTTTGATGTGCGGGAGCGCTGCGTTATCGTAATTGCGAGTGCTTTTATCCATGAACTAATTGCTCGACACACGCGTGTTCATCACCTTGCGAGTCCGGACGAGCCAAAAATTACTCCGATAACGCAAAGTCAAAATATCATAAATACGACGTTTCATTACCTATATAGCGACTATAGTGGTGCAATTCACACGTCCGGGATTTTACCACAATGATCCATGATTTTTGTACGTACATATTCGAATATAAAAACCACACGGAAAATATGGGTATTCTCATACGGTAATCGTACGGAGTAAAAATAGAAAATTATTTATAAATAACTTTGATAATCGTAAAGACCACAGACAAGAACGAGATAATATAAAATTTTACGAATGTAGTTTGTAGTGCCTGGGTGGGTGGGTAGTTTTATGTGTCTGTCTTCAGCAACACCTATATTTTCTAGGATAGCTGCTATAAATGATAGGAACGAAATTTTAATAGGTACAACTTTTAGGTATAGACATAAAAAAAAACACATTATTGTAAAACTAACACATTCTCCACTTTCTTCAGAATTTAAAATATGCAAAATAAAATTATCAACATTGATAAGATATTAAGAAAAGTATTATAACAAGAAATTATGTAAAAGTCCAATAAATTTCTAAAAAAAAAAATGTAGAAAATTTAAATAATTAATCTGGCTACTAATACTGGTGGTTATACTCGTATGATGAAAGTGAAAAAATATACTGAACAAAAAAGTGGTATGCTAAAAAAATTATTAAATCCTTAATAATACTTGCTCCACATTATAAATTAATATATTATTACTTTTTAATCATAATTTCCATATTTTAAGTACGGGATAGTACCGATATTAACCGGAACCGGAACCGAAACCGAAATTCACAATTTTCATGAACCGGAACCGAAACCGGAACCGAAATTTTATTTCTTTCAAAAACCGAACCGAAACCAGAACCGATAAAATCATTAAGGTTCTAGTCCCTGTTCCATAGTTCTTTTCCGAGCCACCATATTAGGATCCTTTGTTCCACGCTCTTGCTTAGTGAGGTATTGCTGCCGTCTTTCCTTTGCTAATAGGTCGATGGGGATAACGCCCGCTATCGCCATTATCGCAGCTTCGGAGACCGTGCGGTAGGCGCAAGCAACCCTTAGAGCTCCCGTTCTTTGCACCTGGGCAATTCTCTTCCTCTTGCTCACCACGTCCATTTCATCGCCCCATATCTCCGCTCCGTACAGCATGATAGACTGAGCGGTTGACATAAGGAGCCTTCGCTTTGATGGTTTTGGTCCTCTTACGTTGGGCATGATTCGGCTTAAAGCCGCAATCCTCGTTGACGCCTTATCCGCTGCCTGCCTGAGGTGATCCCAAAACGCGAGCTTTCTATCTAGTGTCACGCCCAGGTATTTCACTGCTTTCTTCGTCCAGGATATCTCCTCTTGTACCTTCAGGGGGATAATTGTTTCGATTTCCTTCCTTGTTAGCAGTACCATCTCCGTCTTTTTCGTTACTAGCTCGAGACCGTGGTTCTCCATCCATGAGACCACTCTGCGCATTACCTGGTTTAGCCGCACCTGCACCAGTTCTGCTGTTCGCTCCACAGTTATCACCGCCGCGTCATCTGCGTATCCGACTAGGAACGTCCCCTCAGGCATTTCTTGTCGAAACAATCCGTCGTACGCTATATTCCAGAGATCGGGTCCCAGTATGGATCCCTGAAAAGCTCCAGCTGTTATTCTCTTCCTCTTTTCGCCCTCCGTCGTCGCATACGTCAGGGTGCGGTCCTTTAGGTAAGGTCGTAGTACCTGTAGGAGGTAGTTCGGCACCTTGATCGTGTGTTCGAGAGCATTCAACATGTCCTTCCATCTGGCTGAATTGAAGGCATTCTTCACGTCCAAAGTCACCAAGAGAACGAGTGGTCTGGCTCCGTGACAAATGCTTCTAGTGCTATTAACCGCTTTCATCACTTCCTCTATTGCTCCTATTGTCGACCTGCCCTTTCTGAATCCGTATTGCTTGTCGGATAGGTCTCCTGCGTCTTGTGTAACTTGTAGTAGACGGGCCTTAAGCAACTTTTCATATAGTTTTCCTGCTGTATCCAACATGCATAGGGGTCTGAATGATGACGGAGAATTGGGCTCCCCTTTTCCCTTATCGATCAGGACCAGTCGTGCGTTTTTCCAAGGGGTTGGAAACAACCCCTTCCGCAGGCATGCATTGTATATGTTCAAGAACATTTGCGGATGTCTTGCTGCAACGGTCTTTATAATCTCTGCTGGAACGCCGTCTGGCCCAGGGGCTTTTCCGCTTTTCAGCGATCCTGCTGCTACCTCCAGTTCTTCATTGGTGAACAGAGGGACGCTCTCTCCTGTCCTGGTATCTGGTCGATCCTCGAGTTCTGGATGAGTCGGAAAAAGAGTTCCTACGATGTGTTCCATGACATCGGCGCCTTTGTCCGTGGCTTGTGCCAGTTTTCCCATTTTTCCCATCACTATCTTGTATGCCTTGCCCCAAGGGTCATTATCGATCTCTTTACACAAGTCTTCCATGCATTTTCTTTTGCTGTTTTTTTATAGCTTCTTGCATCTTCTTCCTTTCGAGCTGGTACTCAGCATACCTTTGTCTGGCTTCCGGTTTGTCTTTTGCTCTTTGATAAAGGCGTCTTTGTTTGAGACATTTCCTCCTGAATTCCGCGATTTCCTCGGTCCACCAGTAGACTGACCGTTTACCGTTCCATATTTTCTTCCTCGGCATTGAAGCTTCGCAGGCGTTGTTTAACAACTGCATGGTGGCTTCGGTGAGCTCTAGCGCTTCCTCTTTTGTTTCTGGATTCGTCCTTTCGTTTCGGATTCTAGTAAGATCGTTATTGATATCTTTCATTAGCCTTTCGCCATCTAATTTCCTGACGTTCCATCCGGTTATTCTTCGTCTATTTTCTCTCCTCGGTGTATCGTTGGAGATATTGAAGGTTATGTACTCGTGATCGCTGCCGTTTTCGACCTCGATCACCTGCCAATCCCTTACTCGTGGCGCCAGGTTTTCCGTTACCAGAGTAACGTCAGGTTTTGACTCTCCAAATCCTGGCCTTCGGTAGGTTGTCTTGTCTCCTGTATTGATGACAACTAATCTCAGTCTGGCTGCCATGTCCAGAACGATACGCCCTCTCGTGTTTGTTACAGGCATACCCCACTCCACCGCTCTTGCGTTAAAGTCCCCGGCTAGTATGAGGTTGTCTGTTGTCATATCTCTGATGCTGTCCTCGAGATCGTCCATCCTATTTTGATATTCGGCGATAGAAGCGTTCGGAGAGAAGTAGCAACTCACATAAGTTATGCTCTTGTTCCTCATCCAGACGAATCCGTTTCCTGCTCCGCTCGCATCTATACGTATCTTATCTTGCCTATGGACCCATATAGCTGCTCGGCTTTCATCATCCTTTAGCCATGATGGTGGTTTTTGGTCTCTATATTGTTCGCTTAGTAACGCTATGTCTGCTTTTCTTTCGCTAACGATTTGTGGCAAAAGGGCATCAGCGTCGATGGTCCCATTCATGTTGCCTTGTATAACTCGTATGCTCATTTTTGATTCTTTTTCCTTCTATCCAGGACCTGTCGAAAGACCCTACATGTTTCAGATCCTGGCACATGCTCCGTGTCTTTAGATCCAAGGTTTAGCTCGCTGCATAACACACACCTGGGGTTTTCCTTACAGTCTTTGGCTCTGTGTTCCTCTTTTCCGCATTTCCAGCAGAGTCTTGATCTATCTGGGCCCTTGCAGTCATAACGTGTGTGTCCATAGCCTAGGCATTTGTAACAGCACTGCACTACAATTCTGCGCCTAAGTCGACACTTTATCCATCCGACTCTTATAAAGCCTTTTCCTAGGAGTAATACAGCTCCAGATTCGTCCATTTCGACAAGTGCTATTTTCTTCTTCCATTTGTTTGGTGGCAACATAGCTATTTTGAGTTCACCGAGTTCTCCTGCATCCCCGGCAGCCTCTCGAATAGCCGCTTCAACCTCTGTCTCATCTGCTAGCGCCTCCAGGTCAAGGACTTCAAGGGTCACTCTGGGCTTCCGAGATTGTTCTTTACCGGTTGCCCCGATCGCCGTGGTTATGGCGTGCATCAGTTTCTCCTTGTCTTTCGTGGTCCTGGCGAGTTCAACCAGGACGCATCCTGCTTTGGTACTACGGATGCGGGTAACATCGACTCCACACTCAACAGGGTTAACGGTCTTGCGGAACGCTCCCAGCACTTCCGCATACGTTTTCCCTTCTGCAGGCTTTATGAGAATAGCCTAGTTTCTTTGTTTTGCCTTCCTCCATTTCCTCCTTTCTTTTCCTATCTGTTTATTCTCCTTCTTTTCCTTCTGTGGTTTCGACTCAACTAAGTCGCTACTGTCTTGGTTCTTCCTCACATTCCTCGTCTTCTTCTGAACATCTGGTTCCTGTTTTCTTTTATTGATAACTTGCGTCCATTCTTCTACTTGTACCCTCTTTCTATTATTTTCTGTGATATCCTCTTCTTCTTTCTCTTCTGCCGTCTGGTTTCTAATAGAGGGCTGTCCAATAGCTTTGCCTGGCGGGCCCGCTATCAGCGCCAATGTGCCTTCTATAGCCTTTTGTCGGCGTGCCTTCTGTACTTGTAAGGACTCGAGGATGTCTTCTAGGGCCTTTCTGCCGTCTTTGACCTCTTTGTTAATATTTGGCTGTCTTCTCATAGCGTCCCCCATGCTCTTGAGGATTTTTTTCATTTTCTCGAGCTCTTTCTCGTCCTTCTTCTCGATTTCTTTTAAGGTCTTCCCATAATCAGCTGTGGCAGCACCATTAAGGGTAGACCGGATCATTACATCTGCCTCCGTCCGATTGCTGTTGCTAGCTACCGGATTTTGCGTACTCCCAAAGGATACGACTGTCTCAGCTCTAGTAGATTTACCAGTAACAAGGGCCTGGCTGGCCACCCTTGCTCCTGGGGTCTGGCTAAACGATATCGACTTTCAGGGCGTGCCACCCCCAACCGCCGGCTCTGAGGTTTCCGAGGCCTCTGTAGCAGTAGCATTAATTTTGTATTTTGTACTCATCATGTTTGTTAAGGTGTGGCTTAGCTCTCACCAACAACGCCAGCCTCGCGTCATCTGTCTGTGTTTCAGTCCGAATCCGTGATCATCCGGTACTCCGAGGGTCGATCACTTCCTCGGTAGGAACCGTTTTTTCGTCTGCGAAAGGCACGCTCCAGCCTCCTGACTCCAGTCACTTAAGCCCAGAGCCAGGTCCATGTGTGATTTTTTAGGGAAATTCTACCCTGCGTTTTCGACCTACCGCCAGGTTTGAAGGTATTTACTAAGTGCTAGTAGGCTCCCTACAGGCCTAACCGGCCACACCTGCTCAAAGTAAGAGTCGGCGCAGAACTCTCGGTCGAGCTGTTCTCCGCTTCGCCCTGTCCAACATGGGAGACCCTGTTGGTGGAATTCACCACCGTTGGCATAGCGCTAAACATCACAGAACAGCCGCTCAAGCCCCCCCACCGCGACAAGGTGAGATCCCTGGGGAGGATTATTATTATTATTATTATTATTATTATTATTATTATTATTATTATTATAAAAGGTATAGCATTGACATTGAAGACAGAGGGCGGCCGTGTTATAAGTATGGTAACAGCAGGTGCTATAGGATTACCCTATGGGCCAATTTCCTCCTTTTTATCCTATTAACATAAGATATTTTTATTAGAATATTGAATTCTGGACAAATCTTACTGGGTCCTAGAATTTACGCACCATAAAAAATTAATAAAATGTAAAAAATTTACAAACTTTTAATATATTACATATTGTTGTAAATTAGGAAAGTATATTGAAATATATTTGGGAACATTGTGATTAGTTTGCAACACAAATAAAAAATAATAAAATTTGTCGTCGATTATAAGGCATACATAATTGGCAAATTCGAATTTATAAATTAGTTAATATAATTTTCTAATATTAATATCAGATTTTTAATTTTAACTTACCTGGTGTTGGTGATCCCCCACCTTGAAATTTAATTAAAATATTTCATATCCCAATCCCGCAGTGTAGTATAAAGAGTTGATTATATTTTAAACAGTGGGAAACACATATTTTTCACGATTTACGTTTATCATATATTTGTGAGAAAGAAATGCAGATAGTGTAATTTAATGACGTAAATAACTATTGAAAAAATTGTGAAAACAATTTTTTCTTGGTAAAGTAAAATAAAAACAAAATACATTTATATTGATTTTATATTATTAAACTATTTAAATTGCCATAATATTTAAATTTTTTATATAAACTATTGGAAAATGCAAAACTATGTTTTATGTGTTATTATACATTATTAAAAATATTATGACGATAGTAACATTAGATATTTTATTAGAATATTGAATTCTGGACAAATCTTACTGGGTTCTAGAATTTACGCACCATAAAAATTAATAAAATGTAAAAATTACAAACTTTTAATATATTACGTATTGTTGTAAATTAGGAAACTATATTGAAATATATTTGGGAACATTGTGATTAGTTTGCAACACAAATAAAAAGTAATACAATTTGTCGTCAACTATAAGGCATACATAATTGGCAAATTCAATTTATAAATTAGTTAATATAATTTTCTAATATTAATATCAGATTTTAATTTTAACTTACCTGGTGTTGGAGATCCCCCACCTTGAACTTTAATTAAAATATTTCATATCCCAATCCCGCAGTGTAGTATAAAGAGTTGATTATATTTTAAACAGTGGGAAACACATATTTTTCACGATTTACGTTTATCATATATTTGTGAGAAAGAAATGCAGATAGTGTAATTTAATGACGTAAATAACTATTGAAAAAAATTGTGAAAACAATTTTTTTCTTGATAAAGTAAAAATAAAAACAAAATACATTTATATTGATTTTATATTATTTAACTATTTAAATTGCCTAATATTTAAATTTTTTATATAAACTATTGGAAAATGCTAAACTATGTTTTATGTGTTATTATACATTATTAAAAATATTATTACGATAGTAACATTAGATATTTTTATTAGAATATTGAATTCTGGACAAATCTTACTGGGTTCTAGAATTTACGCACCATAAAAAATTAATAAAATGTAAAAAATTACAAACTTTTAATATATTACGTATTGTTGTAAATTAGGAAACTATATTGAAATATATTTGGGAACATTGTGATTAGTTTGCAACACAAATAAAAAGTAATACAATTTGTCGTCAACTATAAGGCATACATAATTGGCAAATTCGAATTTATAAATTAGTTAATATAATTTTCTAATATTAATATCAGATTTTTAATTTTAACTTACCTGGTGTTGGAGATCCCCCACCTTGAACTTTAATTAAAATATTTCATATCCCAATCCCGCAGTGTAGTATAAAGAGTTGATTATATTTTAAACAGTGGGAAACACATATTTTTCACGATTTACGTTTATCATATATTTGTGAGAAAGAAATGCAGATAGTGTAATTTAATGACGTAAATAACTATTGAAAAAAATTGTGAAAACAATTTTTTTCTTGATAAAGTAAAAATAAAACAAAATACATTTATATTGATTTTATATTATTTAACTATTTAAATTGCCTAATATTTAAATTTTTTATATAAACTATTGGAAAATGCTAAACTATGTTTTATGTGTTATTATACATTATTAAAATATTATTACGATAGTAACATTAGATATTTTATTAGAATATTGAATTCTGGACAAATCTTACTGGGTTCTAGAATTTACGCACCATAAAAATTAATAAAATGTAAAAATTACAAACTTTTAATATATTACGTATTGTTGTAAATTAGAAAACTATATTGAAATATATTTGGGAACATTGTGATTAGTTTGCAACACAAATAAAAAAATAAAAAAATAATAATACAATTTGTCGTCGACTATAGGGCATACATAATTGGCAAATTTGAATTTATAAATTACATAAAATAATTTTTTAATTTTAATATTAGATTTTTTTTTATAATTAATTTTAAGGTTTTGGATTAAACTTACCTGGTGTTGGAGATTCATCACCTTGAAAATTAAATAAAATATTTCATATCCCAATCGTGCAGTATAGTATAAAGGGTTGATTATTTGAAACGGTTGGAAACATATTTTTCACGATTTTCGTTTATCATATATTAGTGAGAACGAAATGCAGATAGTATAATTTAATAACATAAATAACTATTGAAAAAAATTGTAAAAAAAAATTTTTTTTGGAAAAATAAAAATAAAAATAATTGATTTATATTAATAAATTAATTAAATTAGCCTAATATTTGAATTATTTTATTTAAACTATTTGAAAATGCAAATCTATGTTTAATGTGTAATTATACATTATTAAACATATTATTACGATAATAACATAAGATATTTTTATTCATATTTGGAATTCTGGACATTTGTTTTGAAATGGCATGGTTGAGCGTTTCAGTCGGACGCTGAAGGAGGCACTCACGACGCAAGAGTCCGTGCGTTGGAGCGAGAAGTTTCCCATTGTACTGCTCGCTTTGCGGAACACGGTCAAGCCGGATATCGGTTCTGCGCCAGCCGAAATGGTTTACGGTACGACGCTCCGTTTGCCAGGTGAGCTCTTCCATCCCACACCGCCATCGACACAGCCGCCGAATTTCGTCATTGCCCTTCGCAACACCATGGCGCAGCTTCGAGCTACTCCCGGTACTAATCACAATACCAAACGGTCGATTTTCGTGCCAAGGGACTTGGCCAACGTCAGTCACGTTTTCCTTCGTATCGACGCAATGAGGCCTCCACTACAACCTCGTTTCGAAGGACCGTACGCAGTGCTGGAGCGGCGCGACAAAAATTTCAAGCTCCAGCTCAACAATCGTCAAGCATGGGTATCCGTCGATCGCCTTAAACCCGCATTCGTACTCCGGGAAGATCCTTTGGCAGACCACTCTCACGCCACCAACATACAAGAATTGCGGAAGACCAAGCGAGTTCGGTTTCGTTTAGAAACGGATTAAGAGAGTCTCAATCAAGCCCAAGGCACGGATCACAGCAACGTTTTTCGTGTTATACAAAAAAAAAAAAAATCGTTTCTTTTGTTGTAGGTATTGTTTTGTTATGTTTGTTTATTTGTTCATAGTTTATAAGATTATATGTACTCGTATTACTGTTAAAAGAAAAAAAATCTTGTTTTTTCTTTCTTTCAAGGGGGGAGTGTTGTGGCGACCAGCGATGCACGTTATCAGCACTGCAGGTTCGCGCGTAATCCACCGTGCCGCAGCACTCTACTCCCGCATGTTGTTAGGTACTCGAACTTTGTGTTTCTTCTATGATCTATATTCTCTTCTTTTTCGTACGTCCGCGGACCGTACCGCACGCGTCTCCGAATGTTCCTCTCGTTTGTTACGCACGTGTGCCCTGATCGTTTCGTGTACTAATAAATCGTGTGTCAAATCGTAAAAAGCCGTGTTGTTGTTTAATTTTCCTTCTGGAGTCATTTTTCCGTTCCGTCGTCCTTTACCGCGAAATTGGTGACATCGCGGACTTCGGTCAAATTGGTGACCTCGACGTGATCTCGGTCAAACTATTATAACTTGGAATCGCCACAACGGCGGAAAGTCCCGCACTGTACGACGGATCCACGGAGCGAATGAAAAATGAGGCTAACAAAACTACAGTTTTTAGCTCTGCCTCTCTCGCACTCCGCATACAACTAACGCGTGCGAGTGAGAGGTCCGAGCGCCGAGATGAAAGTTAATGTATAATAGTCTCGTTATCGGGTCGAGTTGTTGTTTATTTGTGAATTATGTGCTGTTTCTCCTCAATGTTTCTTACGCACAGAAAGGAGTCTCTAGCGAGACTCTTCGATACGGATACTTATTTGGGAACATTGTCATTAGTATGCATCACAAATAATAATAGTAATAAATAATAATAATAACAATATTAATATTAATAATAATAATAATAATAGTAATAGTAATAGTAATAGTAATAGTAATAGTAATAGTAATAGTAATAGTAATAGTAATAGTAATAGTAATAGTAATAGTAATAGTAATAACAATTAATGATGATGATGATGATGATGATAGTGATGTTGATGGTGATATTGATGGTAATGGTGATGGTGATGGTGATAATTATAGTTATAGTTATAGTGATAGTAATGGTATTTCTATGTACTTTCACATACTTTCTTCTATATTATATATACCATGAAAATTAATGAATATGTATCAAATTCCAATCATACAGTTTATTAAAAAGTGTTGATAATATGGAAAACTTAAACGAGAATGTATAAGAAGGTAGGTGACATCATAAATATTATATTACAAACATAAATAACTATTAAAACAAATGTAACCAGAAAATTTTAAAATAAAGCATAATTTTTACTTTATTTAAATTTAAATTTATTATAATATGAACGAACAACTTCAAACATTTATATGACATTTGAATTTCGAGGACACAAACATTTGGATTGTTATTCATTTAATAATTGAAAAGTATTTAAAATTATACTTAGAGTCGCTTATAATTTTAGATTAACCATTATATTAATTTTATCATTTTGCATTGAGTTTAATGTAAATTTAGCATTATAGAAAAACAATAAGTAAAGTTTTCAAGTTTAAAGGAAATATAACTAAAACATATAAATATAAAATATTTAGAGTAAAATGTATTGATTTTATTTTAATTCAATTAAATTACAACAATAGACTATCATTCAAAACATTTATTTGATTTTTGAATTTGAAGGGTATGAATATTCAAATTCTTTTTATTGTATTTGAATACAAATTGTGTTTGTATTAAATGTTTGAAAGAAATTTGTTATCTTCTCTAGAGCATACTGATATTAATAGCAAATTTGAGTTCATAAATTACTTAATATAATTTTGTAATATTAATATCAGATTTTGTTTATAATTAATTTTGTGGTTTTGGATTTAACTTACCTGTTGTTCGAGGTGCTCCACCTTAAAAATGAATTAAAGTATTTCATATCCCAATCGTTCAGTGTAGTAAGAACTATAAAGATTTGACTTTTTGAAAAAATGGGAAACACATATTTTTCACGATTTTCGTTTATCATATATTTGTGAGAAAACTACGACAAAAACTTATGTTAAATGATGCCGATGCGTCAACAACGGCGACAACGGCAAACGACAAACGTCGGCGACGTATAACAGGCGATATATAGGTGACAGGAGACCCGAACAGTGTGCGTTTGGTCCAAGACGACGGATTACAAAAAATGCCGAAATCAAGGCTCGTATGGACGCACAGACAATCGTTTTGCCACTCGTGACTCGCTGGACTAACTGGTTTTCCGGCGGCGTTGCGGCAGACAACGCACGAAGGTAAATCGTTTCCGTTGATAAGTACGGTGGCGAGGGTGGGTAGATATGCACCGTCGAATATTCAAGAACAATTTCGTGTTTAATTTATAATGAATATGACGGTGCGCTCTACCATCGTGGATCCGTACCCAACATACTCCCCGCGTTGGAAGACGTCAGGTGTTCCAAGATTTTAGTGCAATGTCAGTCTAAGTCCAACACGAAGCAGAACATTAAAATTTAACAATTAAGAGAAAGTTAAAATTATATACAACGGGTCTTATGAAATAACATGCAAAATTAAGCAAGGAGAATTTGTACATTAACAAAAGTTATTGACTATGAATTATAGAAAGCACAAGGGTTTTTTTTAAGGATTGTCCGTGACAGGCAGGATTGCCAATTTTTCATGAAAGAAATTCGAGTAAGCGTGTAAATCCCGAGCCCAAGCTATGAAGCGACGCATTTGTACGAGTGTTCGCTGTAAACGTGTAAGAGTTGAAAAACGTTCCAACCATGCGATTTCCAGTTTTGGTAATGTAACAAGATGAACCACTTTCATATTAGATTTACGTTCTGGCAATTGATCGCATGGCACAATATTGAACTTTAACGATGCCCAGCAGGTAACTGATTGTTTTAAATATTCTGGACCATTCCAATAAACGTCATGGGATAATGTTTGAGACGGATACATCCCATGTGAAACGCAATCCGCTGTATTCTGGAGAATATTTACATAATGCCAATGATAAGATGGTAATAACTCTGCGATTTTCTGTAGTCGGTTTGTCACGAATATCTTAAATTGTGTTTGAGGAGCCATTAGCCACGAAAGGACGACTGTGGAATCAATCCATGCATGTATGCTTAACAAGTTTATCATTGATTCGAGATTTTGATGCACACGATGCAATGTTTGCGCGAATAATAATGCACCACAAAGTTCTAATCTAGGGATCGTCAACAATTCATCCGATCGACCTGACTTTAATGGTGCTAGGTACCTTGGATTTTGCGGTAACTAAATGTACTGTCGAAGGCATTGACGTATATTCTAGGCGAATGTAGACGACGGCGGAGAATCCTTTGAGTGAGGCATTAGAGAAACCAAGCAATTGAGCGCATGACGATTGTTTCATCGGAATATGTCTTTGTATTTTGACTAAAGAAACGCATGGGAGTTCCGAGGCGAATTTTTTCCATGAGCACGACAAATCGTCCGAAATGGGCTGATCCCAGTCATATCCACTTTCCATAGAACTTGCATAAAACATTTTGCCCAGAATGTGATGGGTGCCAAAGTGCCAAGTGGATAATAAATCTTCGCTATAGCGGATAATACGGATCGTTTCGTTGGAATCAAAGTAAAGGGTTCACTAAAAACATTAACGGCTGGGTCCCAGTAAAAACCAAGAATTTTGAGAGAACAATTATCTTTTGGATCAAAAGACAATTATGTAATTCGATCTCCTATCGGAACATTTTTCAGGACCTCTGAACAATTGCTCGCCCATTTCTTCAGTTCCAGACCACCACGAGCTAATAATTGGGTAACTTGCTGCTGAAGTACTATAGTCTCGTTAACTTTTTTTGCACCTGAAATGATGTCACCCACATAAGTTTAAGTGGAGAGAACTCTTTGAGCTGCTGGATATTGATATTCTACATCCTCTTCCAGTTGATGAAGCACACGTATAGCTTGAAAGGGAGATGAGGCAACTCCGTTTGTAACTGTCGACAATGAATATTCCAATAGTGGTTTGGAAGGATCATCTCGCCACAGAATGTATTGGTATTCGCACTCCGAAAGTACAACGTTTATCTGACGGTACATTTTACAGATGTCAGTTGTAAACATATACTTATGCACCCAGCAGCGGATTAATAAATTCATAAAATCGCATTGTAGTTTCGGTCCGATAAACAAATTGTCGTTCAACGAAACTCCAGAGGACGTGCGAGCCGATGCATCAAAGACAACACGTAATTTAATTTTGTCATTAGAGTATTTTACGACCGCGTGATGTGGAATTATATATTTCGCAGGAGTCGTCACAATTTTCATATGACCGAGCGTCAGATATTCATGCATGAACAAGCGATATTCAGCATACACGTTTGACTCTTTTTGTAATTTGCGTTCTAATTTGTAGAATCGTGACATTACCGTTGCCCTACGCATGGACGCAATGCACGGACGGGTCCAGTTTGAATGAAAAAGAGACAAGGTAACGCCCCGTCTCGTCCCTTATTGTAGTTCGACGAAAGATATCCTCACACTTTTCTTTTTTAGTTAAAGGTATAGCTTCAACCACGGACTCTTCATATTCCCAAAAACGATAAAGCAATTGATTGAAGGTTCGAGCGATATTTTCAAACACACTCGCGATGGCGATGTCGTTGCGTCACTTGCATTTCCCATGAAAATCCATCCCAGAATGGTCTCGAAAACTGAAGGAAGACCGACGATATGACGTACTTGATAACCGTTTACGAATATCCGATTGTATAAATCGGCTCCAAGAAGGAAGTCAATCCGACCAGAACGATCGAACGAAGGATCAGCGAATGGTTCATCTGAATACGTAGAACGTAAAAGTGGACTAAGAAATACCGAAGGCATGGAACGTGTGATTTTTGACAAGATTATGGGTTTGCAAATCAATTCAGGGGATGATAGTGTAAGAAGTATGAGCTAACAAGTAACACATACTTTCATTTTTATAACGGGACTTTGCGATAAACCCACAACAGTAACATTGTTTTGGCGTCTAGTAAGACCGAGTTGTGATGCACATGTCTGAGTAATCGCGGACACTTGCAAACCAGATTCAATTAAAGCTCGAAAAGGTATCCAATGTCCAAACTTATTGCGAATACGTACGAGTGCGGTACCTAATAGATTTAAGTTATCACTGTTGACGGTACCAATGAACACGGTTTCGGACGGGTCTGGCGAAGAAGCCGATGATTTAATATTTTAATTCGATTTAATCTGACTATTGACGGGTTCTCCGTCGACGGTTTGCTATCACTTTGGTCTAGATGTAATAACGAATGGTGACGTGCTAAACAATGACGGCACGAATATTTTGATGTACATGCTGACGATGTATGCAGTGCACTAAGACAATTGGTATACAAACGATGAGATTTTACCAATTTAAGACGTTTAGATGGAACTTATTGAATAAGTTTTTCACATTTGTAAATGTAATGTGGTTTTTACATATAAGGCAACGTTTGGATGTTTCAGTCGACGCGACAACGAATGAATTTCGTGTAAACGATGTATTCCTTTTTATTATGGAAGACGGTTTAACCTTGAATGATGACGACGAAGCGGATAAACTTGAGCTGTTTTGTAGAACGTGACATCGAGTTTTAATGAAACGTATTAAGTCATCAACAACCGGAATCACATTACTTTTATGTTCCGATTCGAACAAACATTTTGTATAATTGTACCTGAATCCAATACTCTGGATGCAACATAAAATAATAAATGTCCATCTTTTTCAGGAACATCAAATTTCTCTAAAGCATTAATATTTTCCTGAAAAGTGTCAAGGAACAATTTGAGTTCGTTCAGTGAAAATGACTTTATCGAAGGAAAATTAAACAATTTATCTAAATGAGCGTTTATTATCAACCGTCTATTATCGAAAGGTTCATTAAAAGCATTCCACGCTACCATATTATTAATATCTGAGAGTGGGACTGATCGCAAAACTGAACCTGCACTACCAGATACAACTGATAATAGATAATGAAATCTTTCGATATTTGATAAATTAGTATTATCGTGCACCAGAGATTTAAACGTGTCCCGAAAAGCATACCATCGTAAATGGTCACCATCGAAAGTGGGAAGTTGAGTTTTCGGTAACTGAATATGCAAATTTTCATTTTTTGGTAAACACGATGAAAAAGACTTATTGGGAAATATCGAGTCAGCAATGGCAGTAATAAAATAATATTGTTCCAACATATGAGTTTCCACAGATATATGATCTCTTTCGTATTCTTGATCGCGGCCGAGTTCGATTAAAAGGTCAAGAATGTTAAATTGCTCAACGTTAAAGTTTTTGATAGTCGATTCTAAATCCTTTCTTCGCGCATGGAATAAGGGAACAATGTCCTCGTTACGTTCGGCCTTTTCAGCCAGATCATATAAAAGTTGTATTTTTCTACTGATTGCATCGCGTTTAAAAATTGCGCGTTCAATGTCAACAGCAGAAGGGGCCATCCTTTTCTTCTATAATTCTAATGTATAACTGGCCCAAAGGACCAAATGTTTACGCCAGAAAAATCCCGGTGTTAGCAGATGGGCGAAATGGTTGTCCCGAACGTGACTTTTTGGGACGGTAAAAGAATACGGTTGGAATGCGCAGGTAATAGGCGTGTGAATAAAATCTGAACCAATAAGTGACGATTAAATAAGTGGACTGTATTCATTGAATAAGAGACTGCAAGCAAAAACAAAACTGACAATATAGATCTTACTTAAAATCGATGAAGGGGAGGTGGAGACACACACAAAACGACGATACACACGTACGACTTAAAATTAAGGTGAAAATGCAATGTTATGTTTGAATTACAATTTATTAGAACATAAATAATAAAATTGGAAGACCAGACCTTGACCCGATTTGGTGGTGGCGACGATACGTTTGATTGTCGAAAACAGATAGCGACCAGCTACCTACGTGGATTTTGGACGTGACGATGGCGGCGGCGACAAGCGCGTGGACTTTGGACGCTACACGACCGATGTAAAATGGTCGTTGTACGGTTTACTTTTCGCAAAGTCTACGCGCGTATAGACATTAGACGGCGACGTTATACACAAAATTCACGCGACCGCGTAGGTAATACGATTAAAATATGGTTCGTTGACGGTGGAACACACGAAAGTTCTCGTCGGAGCTTCTTACGTCACGTATCGACACGGCGACAACGGCAATATTAGAGAGTTCCTGCGACTCGTAAAATAATACAGTATACCAAAAAACCGTTCTTTACGGTATACGAGTACAGTAAAAACCGTGCTTAACCGTATACCGAAAAAAAACTTGTATTTACTAAAGTAATCTTTTAATGTTTTGTGAAATATTTCTATTTATAAAATCGGGTTTTCAATATCGGACCATTAAGATTTATAAAATACTTTGTGTATAGTAATTTATAATATATAGTCTTTATTATTATTCATTATTTAATACTATAATTAATAAATTATTCAGCCTCAGTAATGTAGATTAATTTTTACTTTTTGCAACCCAAATTTTAAATTATTAAAAAGGTCAATATTTTTTAAAAATAAATTAAATGCACCAATTCATATTTTAATCTTCTTAGACTATAATGATTGAAAATTTTGGATTTCATTTATACTAGTCATTACATTGTTTGATAGTAGGTACTCCATAATTCCAGATTGTCTTTAGACATAATAATTAGCAATAAAAAGTTGTCCAAATATAGATGATGGAACTGTTGGAAGTTTCTCCATTGTCCTTTTGGTCCTCGGACAGGATAGTGCATTAATTAAATTTTGGTATACCGATAAATATCGGTATTTCAATATACCAGTATACTGGTATACCGGTACTTATCGGTATTTCGGTATACCGGTTCGTATCGGTATTTTACGGTATACCGTTTCAAACCGGTATTGAAATAAATACCGTACTTTCGGTACTCACCAGATGTACAATCTCCCGTTTACTAGTTGGTTGCGGGAGGGATACCAGAGCCAAGCGCACAGCGCTAAATTGCCGGTCAGAGGAACAAATAACGGTTGAAAACAGAATAGGAATAACACGGACAAAATACTTAAATTAAAAACATGAAACAACAATTGCAAATTAACATGAAAAACAAAGTGGACTGTATTAACTCTAATAAAACAAAAGAAACAATGTAATTTTTACTTATATACTAATAGGGACACGGGGGGGACACATATGTAAATCGACATCACACGCGATTATTTGGTCTATACTAGACAATGGAACAATAAAATGTTTACAATAAAAAAAAAGAATGATCTGACCTGAACCCAGCCGCGGGCGGTTACGATGATGACGACAACGATTGACCGGTTATATCTGGACACGTTCGGTAGGCGCCAATAACACGGCGAAAAGAAGGTCCGACGACACAGCGACTACAGCTCGAACAGCTCGAATAGCTTGAATAGCTCCGGATCACCCGTACGTGCAGAACGTGGCAATTCGCACACGATACCAAGACACAACGATTCCAGTGGTGCTACAACAAACACCAGAAATTCCACCAATTCACGTGGAACACCAACGGCGGCACGTATAACGGCCAACAGACGCCAAGACGGGCTACAAAAGACCAGTGTTGTAAAAGATAATTTTTAAAAGTATTCAAATACAGATACAGGTACTTGTTTTTAAAAGTATTTAAATACTTAATGAGAAAAGTATTCGAGTATAAATACAGATACTTGGTAAAAGTATTTACAAATACTTTCAAATACTTGTAATTAAATTAGAACATGATATTCTTATTTAGTCTTGATGTATGCGTGTTTGAAGTCTAGTGTTTATTTTTTTTGAAATGGCATGGATTTTTTTGGAAGGTAAGTTAATTTAATATAATTGTACTAAGTTTTTTTTTCTATTTAGCAATGAAAATATTTTCTCCAGTATGTTTGTATATATGTTGAATACAACTTTCTAAAATTTAAATTTTTTTATATGAGCGTACATACACGTTTTTTGCGGCGTTACCTTATGGTAACGCCAGGTCTCTACGTGTAACAAAAGTGCTATGCATTCTATTTATTTATTTTTTCGTAGTAATGGGTGTACTCTTCAACAAGCGTTCGACATTTTATTTGAAGTTGAAGATGAGCGTCAATCTCGTGTAGAAAATATTTTTATAGGACCTCCTGCAGTAAACATTCTTACAGACGAAGATTCAGGCGATGAGGATGGGGTGGTACAGTCGATAATTTGGCAGGTCGACAATTACAAGCTCCCGTCGAAATACGATTTGAAAATAATGATAGAATTGGTGGGGTTTCTGTAACTGAAACACGTAATGTTTCTACATCAATAAATCAGATTTCTTCTACAACATCCTCAAGAACTACTAGGGTATCAAATAAATCACTAACTTCATCAAATATTTTACCTCATATTGATAAATTTATCGTACAAAATGAAAAATGGGTTGATAAAAGTAAAAAACCAGTTCCAATGTGGATAGACGGTGATTTTGACGATAGGGTGCATGCATTTCTGAACCAAAACTATAGCCATTTGTTCAATATGGCTTCATTAGAATTATTTGAATTGTTTTTTATTAATGATATTGTCGATTTATTGGTTGAAGAAACTAAAAAATATTCTTTATTCAAAAACTGTCATGACCAAAACATTATATCGGATGAAATAAGATGTTTTATCGGTATTCTAATTTTGAGTGGGTATAATCATGTACCATCAAAATGGCATTATTGGGAGCAGAAACAAGACATACAAAATATATTGGCATCTAATTCTATGCGTAGGCATAGATTTTTTTAAATAATGAAATTCATACACTGCGTGGATAATAATAAAATAAACACAGGAGATAAAGCTTGGAAATTGAGAAACGTGATGAAAAAACTGCAAACACGTTGTATTGAAAATTTTGTCCCTGTTCAGAATATAAATTATGACGAATCGATGATAAAGTATTTCGGTCGTCATAGTTGCAAACAATTCATTCGAGGTAAACCTATACGTTTCGGATATAAAATGTGGTGCCTAAATTCGTCAGATGGTTATCTAATAAATTTTGATATTTATCAAGGGAAATTACCAGGTGGAAAACCAAACTATGAAAATGTTTTTAGAAAATGTACAGCTCCCCTAATATATTTCTTAGAAAATCTCTCGCCAGAAAAAAGAAAATTACCTTACCAAATATTTTGTGATAACTTATTTACTAGTGCTTCTTCTTATCGTGTTCGGTGCTGGGGCTATATGTTATTAAATTAATAAATACATAAAGTAATATAAAAATAAAGTAGGTTAAAATATAGAGTATAAGATAAATGTTTAGGTATTTTGTTTTAGCCAGTGAGTGGCAATTGATATTGCCTTTTCGTTGGTTAAAGCCAAGTCGTCGATCGTGCATCCTGGCGGGGTTAGGGCGCACTGTAATAAGTGGTCATCTGATTGGTCTTCGCCACATTCGCATTGTATGTCCGGTTCTTTCTGGTATCCCCATTTCATCATGTTCGCTTTTGTTTTAGCTACTCCTGCTTTTAACCTATTTAATGTCTTCCATATGATCCATGGTTGGTTTTCTCCACATGGTAAATGCTCAGCAGGCGGGACAGGTTTTTCACATTGTAGCTCTTCTCTCCATTTTCGTATTCTGTGTTGTTCCGGTGAATCTTGGATCGTAGTTGAGTTGGCAATAAAACTTCTTCGAGATTTAAGTCCCATTTGGGGTCCTGCTAGTTTCCGTATTAGGTTGTTTCTTGCTTCAACTTTCATTTTAGTTTTCTTACATTGCTTTTTAAACGTGAGAGTTCTGTCCAGTGTAACCCCTAGGTAAACTGGGTATTCTGTATTTCCCAATGATTTTCCAAGCCATTCAACTTTTAGTTCTCTTTTTGCCTCGCGGTTTCGGAAATGGAAACTGCATACCTGTGTCTTATCTGGATTGGGTCTTAGTTGGTTTTTTATGTAATAATTTGTTAATTCTTGAAGTGATCTGGTAAGTTTACGTTCGACTATATGGAAGGTTGTGTCCTGCGCTGCTAGGGCCAAGTCGTCTGCATATAAGACATGTATTATTTCTTTAATGATGGGTTGATCATTGGTGTATATATTAAATAACATGGGCGCTAATACACTACCTTGGGGTAAGCCATTTCGCTGGTTTCTCCATCTGCTCCATTTGTTGTTTAGCGTGACTGTAAAACGCCGGTTGTGTAGCATATAGGATATTATTTGGATAAAGTGCCAGTCATTTGTGCATTCGTATATCTTTTTAAGTAGAAGATCATCGTAAGATCATCGAGGTTCATCGTATCGTACGTTGCGGATAGGTCTACAAAAACAACCCCTGTTACTTTTTTGTTCTCGTAGCCGTCCTCTATATGTTGGCACAGGTTCAATACCTGTCCTGTACAGTTTTTTCTTAACCTAAAACCAGCCTGCTCAGGAATGAGTTTTCTTTCGACTTGGCACTTGATACGATTCATGATCATACGTTCATACAGTTTGAAGGTATAACATAACAAAGATATCGGTCTGTAATTTTTTGGGTTTTTGTAATCTTTGCCTGGTTTGGGCAGTGCCACTACTTTTGCCTTTCTCCACATTTTGGGTACTAAGGCCATGTCACGGCATGAGTCTAGAAAAGTTAGTAACCATTGTTTAGATTTTATGCTGAATTCTTTTATTTGTTCTGTCATTATTTCATCCACTCCGGGTGCTTTTCCGTTTTTCATCTCCTTCAGGCTCTCATTAAGTTCATCAAGAGTAGAGTCAAGTTGGAAATTATTTTGCTCAGTGTCTCGGGTTCTAATGAGTTTTTCTTTTTCGATTTTTGCCCCTGGTTTACCGTTTAAGAGTAACTGTGTGGCTACTTGATTAGCTGTTACGTTTATGTCGTTGGTGTGTGTAACCGGGTCCCCATTTAGCCTTTTGATGAGTCGCCATGCTTTTTTGCTGTTTTTGGTCATGTCTGTATTTTCATTAAGTTCATGCCACCTGTCGTTTCTATCTTTACATAGATGGTTAATCAGGGTTTCTCCTAGCGTTATTGTTTCTTCGCTAAATGGGTCTATAGTAAATGATTTTCCATATTTCTTATTCATTTCGCAAGTTTTTTTCCGTCATTCCGCTTATATACTGTTCCCTACATCGCCATGGAATATATAGCCTTGAGGTTTTCTTGACTTTTTCTACGAATTTCTCATAGTTTTCTGGCTTTGGGTCTAAGTTACGTATCTCCTTATCTAGAGTTTCCCTGAAGTCTTTCCACTTAGCTTTCCTAAAATTAAATCGTCTTTTAAATGGTACGGTTTGGGGTCTCACGACTTCTCTGACACTTAATATCAATCCTCGGTGTTGGGTATTAGGTATGGGGTTGCATACGTTCTTTATGGCTTGAGGGGCTATTTTATCGCTTACAAAAGTTAGGTCTGGGTGGTAGCTTTTCTTCCACCGTTCACTATTGAAGGATGGGGGAAGTTTTGGATCGTGGACTAGAGATAGGCCTTCTGCCTCAGCCCATGATTCAACGTTTTCTCCATTTTGATCCGTTTCCTCGTATCTCCACGTGACACTATGACTGTTGAAATTGCCCAAAACTATCTTTGTATCACAGTTATCGAAGTTATCCCATTTTTCAAAGGTGAACGCGATGTTTGGTGGTATGTATACCAAAGTAATTGTACAATTGCGTACCTCAATAGTTAGTATCTCGATCTGACTGCTATGACTATTTACTAGTGCTGACCTTTTAAGTTTTTTGAGAGATCGTGGGTACTCTGGGACTGGAACAATTCGTGAAAACCGGCTTGGTAAAGATCTTCCACTTATAGGGAAAAAACTATTTTTAAAAAAACAAAGAGGTGAATGCACAAGTACAATTGAAAAAAATGATGGTATCATATACGCTCGATAGATGGACAATTCGGTTGTAACAGCAGCGTCTACCAGCATTGGTATAAAACCTATAAGTTATGTACAACGATATTCCCAAAAAGATAAAAAGAAAAATTCAGTCCCTAGACCACTAATTATAGGGGAATATAATAAGTATATAGGCGGAACAGACTTGATGGATCAAAATATTTCTACGTATAGAATTGGTATTAGAGGGAAAAAATGGTGGTGGCCTATTTTTACTTGGTTGATAGATATGTGCATAAATAATGCTTGGATTTTACAAAAAAAAATTAAACCGTTTTTTGGTCTGAGCGCGCATTGACGCTTGCCGTCGCCGCCGCGTCCAACGGACCACAAAATCGCGTTCCGTGAATACGACTCTTGCCGTTGTCGCCGCGTTGGCCGTTCGGTACAGTGCGTATTCGCGCGGTCCGTGTGCCGCCGCCACACGAATCGGACCGTCGCGGTCGGCCTTTTGCCGTGCGCTGCCGCCGCCGCGACTAGCAAGTATAAAAACGTTTTGACGTACGTCTCGTCGTTCGTCTCCACCGTCACGTACATATCATAAACGATACATCGCCGGACAGCCGAATATTTTGTACTTTCGCGTTCGTGCGATCCGTGTGCCGCCGCCACACGTTTTTATAATCGGTATCAATTTATCGCCGCCGCCGTGTCTGTGGGCTCGACATCGTCAACCGCGCGCGCGCGTTCTCCAACGACGTCTACACCCGAGAGCCGTTGTTTCGTTACCAAACCAGTCACCTGTTTTTCTGCGTCACCAGCTGAATACCACATGCCTCATCGTCGCAAAGAGTGTTCATAGGTCCAGATCTAAGGTCAGACGTTTCGGTATACTTGTTATTCGTCATTGTACCATTGTTAAATTCACTCGTTGTGAAATAATTATAATCGTTTTGTCTCCCCCCCTTCCACTGTTAATCGTTAAGTTAAATCTTGTGTGTATATTGTAATCGTTAATATTGTTATAATCAATACAGTCCACTTTATTATTTCATCAATTCAAATCGTCGTTCATTTTATTCGAATCCTAGTAACTCGTTGAATATCCGTTTGCCCCGCTTCGCAGTTGATAATTTCTTCGTCACCGTACATCGACGAGGCCTTCACGCGAACACATATCATTAAACGAAATAATGTATTAACGTTATATATCAAAATATCAAAAAAGAAAAATAGAATTACCATTATTTTAATATTTTTTTTCCAATTTACTATGGAAAATATAAGCCTATGGTGTAGGTTTATTATAGTTCTATAATAAGGCTGGGTTCACATGGACGCGTACACGCATGTCAGCTGGACACGTGTATTGAGATATTATACGGTTTCCGATATGTCTTTCGCGGAAATTCTCTTTCTGCGGTGTGATATCGCGAATTGAAATACTGTTTATTGTTATT
Organism: Slavum lentiscoides; assembly: GCA_032441835.1. Lineage (NCBI taxonomy): Eukaryota > Metazoa > Arthropoda > Insecta > Hemiptera > Aphididae > Slavum > Slavum lentiscoides. The sequence continues at coordinate 27,447,567 of CM063706.1, forward strand.
GGACCTTTCAGATTATTTTTGTTTACTTGATAGTAAAAATTATTCAAAGGTACGTGTCTGAGAAGATGTCAGCTAGTCAAAAAAGTTTCTATTGATAATATAATCAACACTTTAAGAAAAATATTCTGCATTGGAATATAAAGTCAAAAATAAACCAAGGTTCTCGCTGAAAAAGTGTATAAAATCAAAAAATTAAGGATAAAAAATTAGGACTTTTATAATCAATGAAGTTTAATGAAGTACATTACGTTTATGAGATTTGCAAACGTGCTATAGTCTATGAAATATGAATGGATTTATTAATTTGGAAAAAAATATCGATATTAAACCAAATAACGTTAAAATATCGATAAACGTAAAACGTAAATATTATATAACGATAAAACTTTCTTTAACGTTAAACACAAATAATCCATAGCGTTAAAATATACCATAACGATAAACGCAAAAGATAAATAACGATAAAAAACGTTAAAACGTTAAACATTATTATTTTTTCAAATGAGAGCCCTGTTTTAAACTAAATTATAAAAAAAAATTTAAAAATACAAAAAAAAATAACTTCGGACTTAATGGGTCCAGTGTTGTGCATTATCTAGATAAATTTATATAGATAATTTTTTTATATTTTTATCTTATCTAGATAAAAGTAACTTGGATCATCTTTTATCTTATTTAGATAAAAAATGGTTATCTGCGGTAAATTATCTAGATAATTATTTTAATAAAACCTTTTTTTTAGTTCAACTTCTATTACATATATTTTTAATTTGTTTATAATATATATAATATATTGTACATCGGGTATACAACTGAAATTTTCAAATATTTAAACCTTAGAGATGTTTTGATATGGGGAAATTATTATTATTACAACTTACAAGGAACTGATTCACGATGACGAAAATGTTTTCAAAATTGTTTTCAACTACATAAAGCTGGTCCCATACGACTCGTGCACTCGGCTAATAGTCAGAAATCATAAAGTATTTAATCGTAAGATAGGACGATTATTTTCACTCGTCGAGTTAATCGAGGTATCCTGTTGTTGTCGGGTACCCTACAACAGTACAACACGACTCTTGCTGATATGAAATTTAATCTTGGATTTCCAAAAACTCACCTATTATCGTACATATTAAGCTACACACGTTCCAGCCGGCTACCTTTATATAATAACGTATGTTCGCGCCATTCATTATCAAATATACGACAATCGCCCGAATTTCCCGCACAATTTATCATCGTTTGAACTTTGAGCGGCAGATGCACTCGGCCGCCCGGAGCCGTTATATTTTTCACTTTTCTCGTTCGGTCTACGCATCGCAGCGTGTGCGGCGTGTGTGCTTGTCCGTTTTCGCTCTCGTGCGCCATATTTTTCTGTTTTCGTGTACGACGTATGTACGCCGAGAACGTCTCGGTTTGCTGGTACACCGTGTGTGCCCGCGTATACATGGCGACAGTGGTTTTCGCGTGAAAACGTCTACCGTGATCGGTGGTATAATCGTGACGCGTTTCATGCGCGCAGACGTTGCGATACGTCGTTATTCGTATACGCGAAGTCGTCATTTTTACACGCCGAGCAAGTCGACGTCGATTTTATAACAATCGCACTTATTATTCGGCATACATAGCGTGCGTGTGTGTGTGGTATACTCCGGTGGTGTATATGCTCCGCGTCTTTACATCGCAACGCTTGGCCGAATCGGTCAGTTACCCCGTGGGATACCGTGGTTCGTGACCGAACCACGAATTTGCGTTGTTGACGAATTAACGAAAACGCATTTTGCGGCGATTGGGCAATCGACTTCAAGAAATATTTAATCCGGTATCCAGTGGTGCGGCCAGAAATCCTTGGGGAATCGGTATCGTTGTGCAACTATTTGTATTATTCGTATTATTATTATCACGGACATATGCCCGTTTTGTGCATATGCATGTTAGCGTTAAAATTTATGTATTTATAAGTATTTTGCAGCGCGAACTAGAAATATTATTTTTGGTTATATGAATTCTGTTATCAGTAATTATTATATTTTGATATCAATATTATTTACAATTTTACAAACGTCGTTTATTTATCTGTTATCAACACGATTCATCCGTCCTCGTCCACATTATATTTTCGCCTATCGGCATTAACAACGTATTAAAAACAGGCGTTTCGGAAACTGTATGTCGAAACCGCATAAAAAACATCGAACGGAGTATAAAGCGCGTTTGGGACGCTTCAAAAATTCATAAACATAAATTTCGGAGGCGGTCACTGTAGAAATCTCGGTCGGCAGTGGCCGTATAGACCAGGTTCACATGGCATGCATACATGTCCGTCGTTCGCGGAAATTCTCTTTCCGCGCATGATATCGCGAATTAAAATACTGTTCATTGTTATGGGACCGTTCAGATGACATGCGTTTCACAGCGATTCATGTTGGGTAATTTTATTATTACACTTTTATTACTGTTTTTTGAATGATCATTGGCCTTTAAAAATAAACGCGCGATGAACTGACGCGCGCCCATGTGAACCCGGCCTAAGGGACTCGTCGGGGTTCAAGTCATTGAAAATCTTAAAGAACTCGAAAAACAAAATTCACTAATCGTCGGAAAAAAAGGCGCGAAACGAAAAACTACGGAGGCAGTGGTCGCGACTTTTTCTTCCAACATCCGACTTTCCGACCCTTTATCCGATTGAATCGAAAAAACAAGACATGGAAAAATTGGAAAGAATACGGAACAGTACGGAGATGTTCGCGCGGACCCTTATTTATCATTACACTTAATGTAATGTTATTTTCCATAGTTATATGAATTATGTAATTATGATAATTTATAGGGAACAACAGTAGATACAAGTACGAAAAATAATCCAAACATTTCAATTTCATGTGATATAAAAATAATTATCTTTTTTTTTATCTAAATAATTTGAATTTTTTTTATCTATTATCTAGATAAAAAACCTTAGTATTATCTATTATCTTTTCTAGATAAATTTTCATTTAATTATCCGTTATCTTATCTAGATAAATTTAAAGTTATCTTTGCACAACACTGAATGGGTCAATACAACGTTGACAACCACTCGCAACGACAACGCGTCTCCACGAAAACGACATACTTGTAACGTCGGAAGCGAATATGTATTATTAAAAATAATAACAACAAAACCGAAAACCGATCGCTCTCAATTTAAAAAGGCGACGGTAAAATAGCAACTTGCTAAAAAGATACGTGCGCGGAATGACGACTCGACTCCTATGCGATCGCGACGTAATAATTTTTTGTTATTTTTAAGGTTATAAATGCGTCATCTCGCACGCGCAACTGTTGCGCTCACTATACTGATAATCTCGTATCACAAGCGCTGTTATCGGCCGAACGGTACCGAACAGCAGAAATTTGGGATAGGTTGTCACAAAAACCAATTCATGGTTATATTTTAAACGACCACATGTATGCACAATAGTTGGTTCAAATTCTTTACAAACATCTAGAATTGAAATAATATATGTGGGTAGATTGATTAATGATTAATGTCCCCATCATGCAAAACACATGCGAAAAATTCCATTTATATAATAAACAATAAAAATATTAGAGATGTTGATTTAGATATAATACCAGAAAATTATTATATAAAAACAATTATTACACATTTTAATAGAAACCCTTAAATTTGTTTAACATTAGAATAACACAAACGTTGATTTAATTAAAATTTTTAATTATAACGCACAGGAATCAATTGTTATAAGTGTACTACCAATAAAATCCACTGAACCTTATTTGATTCTTACAATAGAATTTCATCATGTGTTAACATATACGTATATTATTAAAATTACAATACTGTCAATTTATATTTATTAGTTAAGTACAAAATGTAGTGTTTATAATTATACTTACAACAAAAACCTGAATGTGAAATTATGAAGATTAATATAGAACATCTCGGATACATCTAACTCATAAAATTTCCATTATCAATTTTCCAATTCTATGTTCATGGTCAATTTCCATATAGAATTTTCCATCCTATAAATCTAGTTAAATTCTCCAAAAAATCCATCAGCTAAAAGAGTTTCGCTTCTCTAATGTTCTCTGATATAGTTGGCATGTTTAATTAATCGATTTTTTTTTATATTTCATTATGATTTTAACTTAAATTATTTCTAATAAATAACATATTTATTTTAAATAAAAATATATAAAATTTGTGTAATTATTGTACTACAATATTAGGAAATAAAATGAATAATAACTTATTTGCTATAAGATATTCAGAACTCTAAAAAATTATTAAAATATTTAAATTTACAAAACGTGGAGTTTATTACGAAACTCTGATAATATGGAAAATTTGAAGATAAATTTAAATCTTGATTTTTTATAATCATGTAAGTGTGAAAACAATGTGCATGGCAAATATGAAAATAATAACATATATAAATATTAAAACAGATGTAATTAAAACATTTTAAAAGTTAAGTATTAATTGGCATTATTTCGATTCAATTATATTATAATACGAGTATTAGCATAAATCTCGTGACATTTATTTGAAATTTGAATTCCAGGGGCACAAATATTCATAAAAGAAAATAATGATTTATAATTTAAAATTTCATGCAACGTGTATGGGAGGCCGACGTTTCCTGGGACCCGCTTTTCCCACCCACTATCGCAGTTTTATGGCATCAGTTCGTTTCTGAGTTTTCTATGTTAACAATTGCAATTGCAAAGCATATCACGGTTTGTTGATGCTTACCGAAGAGCTCAAACCACCCCCTCGTAGAACTCACTTTGATGTGGTGAGGGGGCTTGAGCAGATGTTTGATGATGCTTAGTGCTATGCCAACGGTGGTGTGTTCCACTAGCAGGGCCTTCCATGTTGGACACGACGAAGCAGAGAACATCCCCACCATAAGTTCTGCGCCGGCCCTTACTTTAGCTAGTTGGGGTCGGCTAGGCCGGAGGAAGCCTGCTAGCACGTAGCAAATCCCTGCCGATCTGGCGGCTAGGTATAAAACGCAGAGTAGACATCCCTAAAAAATCAGCAATGGAAAACGACAAAGAAAAGATTAACAGCACCGATGCCCTCCTAACGGGAGGGATCGGACATCGGGGAATGGCGACTTTGGGACGGTGCTTGCCCCAGAGTCGTCATCAGGTAAAGGTACCAAAAAGGTAGCGGTGTCGAAACAGGCCGCTACCGCCAAAACGGGCGCTGGTAAGACAACTGTCGGTGTAGATGCGAAGCAAGTCTCCACTGGTGGCGAAGAGGCTACTTCAGCGATTGTAACGACACACGCAAGGAAAATGGCAGTGGACCCCCAGGAATCGGCAGCAACAAGCGACGGAAAACCCTCCACATTTACGGCCCCAGTTCCACCATTTGGAATAACGACCGCGAAGGTAATTGGATCAAGTCAGAACATGACGAGAAGTCAGGCGGAAGGTAAATAAATAAAGCTATTAGAAGAGTTACGAAACCACGTGAAAGTCCTCGAAAAAGCGGTCAGTGATGCGCCCAGGGTCGGCCTGGCCATGTAATGATATACCAATGATATACTCTTCGTACATGCTTTAGAGAATTCAACACGATGGCCAAAACATTAGGTCTGATCAGATCTCCCGATACAATCGAACAACGTCTTCGTTGTTTCGCGAACACTTCAACAGCAGCAATAACAACAACACTTGGAAACACTGGGGTTAATTAAAGAGATGAGAGAGGAACAAATGTAGCATCAACAGCAAATGCAACAACTGGCCTCACATACGCCATGAACAGCCCAACATGATGTCATACTAAAGACATACCAAGAGATTTTGCAAACCCTATCAGCGCTGCAGGAAGCTATTAATAAGGTAGCCAACCATCACGCTCAACAAAAAGGATAACAAAGCAAAACGGAAACGGGTCAACAAGCTACGGTTAGGTTAGGTGAGAGAAACGAGTGGACCGAGGTAGTAAGAAGGCCCAAAAAACAGAAAGAGACCCAAGAGGCCGTGGGAGCTAGGACAGAGCGAGTTAAGCCTAACAAGAAGAGAAAGCAAACAATAGCGGTCATTGTCAAACGGGGGGAAGATCCATGCCCGGAATTATTGAAGGCCGTTAAGGACAAATCTAACCCAGAAACGCTTAGTGGAGTCTAAATCAACAGGACCACTGTAAAAAAGGGAACTCTGCGCGCTAGTGGCGTTGGACGTAGCGAACGCTTTAACTCCGCCAATTGGACGAGAATCAGTGAAGCATTAGTGAAAAGACAGGTCCCGCATTATCTAATACAGATAACCCACAGCTACCTGAGCGAACGGACAGTGCTTTACGGGGAGGATACACGAAGAGAAGTTGTAGCCGGAGTTCCACAGGGATCGGCTATTGGACCAGTGTTATGGAACGTGATGTATGACGATCTTCTTCAAATCGACTTAGGAGAAAACGCCCTAGGGTATTTTCCAGCTACGCTGATTGCTTTTTCGGATGACATAGCAGTGGTTGTAACGGGTCGCACAACGCAAATACTCGAGGAGACAACTAACAGGGCACTGGCGGCAGTGGCGGGCTGGATGGAGGAGAACGGATTGACACTCGCGGCCCATAAGACCGAGGCGGTGATATTGACTACAAAGAAAGGATATGACAGACCAAGCGTCACGATGAACGGAGTGGCTGTGGATCCAAAGGAACAACTCAAATACTTTGGAGTGGAGATTAGCCGCAAGTTAGAGTTTAGACATCACATAAAGAGAGCAGTGGCGAAAGCAGGCGCTCCGGCTGATGAACTTCCAAGAATTATGCCTAAAGTGAGGGGTTCGGGCCCAAGGGCTAGAAAATTATTGGTGACTGTGGTTAATAATCAGTTGCTATACGCTGCACCAATCTGGGCAGGCACACTAATGTTTGACTGCAACATTGAAGTCTTAGAGAAGCCACAGAGAAAGATTGCGTTAAGTACCGTGATGGCATATAGAACGGTGTCAACGCAGTCGGAACTCGTGGTAGCGGGTATGATCCCTGCTCACTTAATAGTGAGGGAAAGGCAAAAGAAGTACAGGTGAATTAGACAAGTTGAACCTGGAGAGGACGTGGCAGAACGAGAGGTCATATGACAAATGGCAGGAAAAATGGGAGAACGCTAACAAGGCCAGATGGACGTGGAGGTTAATCAAGAATGTGAGGCAGTGGACCCAAAGGAATTGCGGCAATTGTAACTTCCATCTCACTCAGATGCTGACAGGCCATGGGTGTTTTGGCTATTATCTCCACAGGTTTAAAAAGCGTCAGGATCCGCGTTGTGTTGATTGTGGGACAACGGTGGACGACACGGAGCATTAGATCTTCAGTTGTGATGGGTGGTGGCGGGAACGCAAGGAATTGGAGGTTCAAACGGGAGCAGACATGGAGCCAGAGACGATAGTGGGACTGATACTAAAGTCCAGGAAAAACTGAAAAGCCGTCAATGGATTCGTGGACAAAGTGCTATCGACCAAAGAAGAAGAAGAAAGGGTAGAAAAAAGATTGACAGAAAAGGCGGCAAAAAATACCATACCATCTAGTTAAGCAACATTTTTAATATGCACCTAAAGGTGAAATATTAGAAGAGTAGAGTCTTCTACGGTTTTGTACAGGCACATGCCTTAGATTAAGTAATAATATGTTGATAAAGGTTTTCTTAATAAACGATACGGATGCAGGGGGAAGGATGAGCCTTAGGGAGAAGTGCACTCCTGCAGCGCCGTGATGCAAAACACAGAAAAAAAAAGGAGCTCGAGCCAAACTATACGAATTTTGTGACGCATCCGAACGTGTTTCGATGTACGTATCGAGACACCTTCGGAAGGTATTTCGGTTTCGTTGCTGGGAACAAAGACCAAACTGGCCCCTATGAACGCGTCCACGATACCAAGAATGGATTTGTGTGCGGCCGCGTTGTTAGCACAACGGATGTCACGCATAAAATCTCGCTGGATGTGCAGATCCATGTCTCTGATGTTTACGCATGGTCAGATTCCACCATTGTTCTCAATTAGTTATTGGTGTGCTATGAGATGTTCAAGGTGTTCGTGTCTAACCGAATACACCAAATACACACGTTGTTACCAGGGTGTCATGGGAGCCAATTTTTTTGATTTGAGGCCTTTCTATCAATGATTTGACATCAATGAGTTATTAAGGAACCTGACACTCCACCTCTGAAATGCGGTGATACCCGATTGAGCACGGTCGTTATCCAATCGCGCGCAACTTCTGTATTATTTTGTATTATTATTATTATTATATTTTTTTTTTGTTTGTTATTACATTGTGTGATTAGAACTAAATTATTATTTCGATGAACCTTCACTCTTGTGAATTAGTGCGCACCCTTTCTCCACTGGCTGTGAACACCCTTTGTGCAAGTCTGTTAAGAGCCCTCTTGGCGACAATGTCAATAGAATTTGAAAAATTATATTTTAAGGTCATTTAATATTTTATAATAAAATTTATATTTTAAATTTTAAAATTGAATTTGTAATTTTGGATTTAACTTACATGGCACTTGATATGCACAAAAAAATAAAAATTACAAAGTTTAAGTACATAGTAATACAATTTTTAATATTTAATGCAATTATAAAATACAATTAGGAAATATTAAAAGTTTAGTTTATAATGTATTGGTTATATTTCAATTTAATTAGCTTATAACATCACCCTACCAAGTACCATTTGAAATATTTAAATTTCGAGGACATAAAAATTCAGATCATTTTTTGATTCCATATAGTTTAACGACCTTAAATCATTGAAATAATTATTCATGGACCTTGGAAAATGCCTATATTATACTATTTATAGTATATAGCTGATATCGTATATTATTATAAATGTTTTTTGCTTTGTGTTATTTTTCTAGTCGTTCTAACGTGTCTACCATAGTGAGCATATTAATGCACAGGAATTTACGCAGAACTAGCAGCTAAAGCCATTTCGATTCTATTAATATTTCTAACGACATATCTATGTGAAAAGGGGTTTTTCTCTTATGTTAAATTTGAAAACGTGAAAAAGAAATAAACTTCAAACAGAATATGATTGCGGATTGCGTTGTATAAAAGTGAGCCGAGATGGAGTATATTATGTGAAAGGAGTCATAGTCAAATGTCGCATTAATTTTTTTTTTATCATCATTACTTGTAATAAAAATTAAATACTAGCTAGAAAAACGTAAATTTTTATTTATTCACTTATAAAAGCATTCCTACCTCGGCATACTAAGATATTAAACAATTTTAGTTTTTTTTTTTGCTTTTCATAGCCAACAAAACTGACATGGATTGCGAAAAATTTATGGTAAAAATAGAGGGTTGCGATTCAAAAATGTTGAATACCACTGGTATAAACCACGAATTATGATAATTACCTTAAATCATGTTATAGAAATTGCAACGTTGAATGGCCGACCAATCACAGAATGGCATTCTACCACTCCGCTGTTTATATATTTCCTGTTCGCGCGGCAACAATCATATAACGTCTTTGGTTTTAGGCTTTAGAGGGGGTTATTGGTACAATTGATTTTTGTTAGATAAAGTTTTTTGGCGATTGTGCAAAATTTCTTAAAATTAGAAAATTTTAAAAGTTAAGTATAAAATATTGGATTTATTTCGATTTAATATTAGCGTAACTCTTGTAACATTTATTTGACATTTGAATTTCGCGGGCACAAACATTAATAATAGAATATTATTGATTTATAATTTAAAATTTCCCAAATTTTTTATATATTTTTTTTCAATGACACCTCGAAGAATACCAACATTTTACACATTTCATTTATAAATTATTAAATATTTTCAATTATTATATACTCGTATTACTATTACATAAAATAATTAATAACTTACTGGCTTCTAAATATTTCACTAGAACATAAAATATTTAAAATTCGGTACGCGCAAATTATATCACATATAAAATAAATAAATGTCATATATAACTTTGAAAACAAATGTGATTAAAACATTTTAAAAGTTAAAAATGTATTGGTTTGGTTTTAGTGTATTAGACAGGGATCGCAAACGTTATAATAACGTTTTGATTATAACGTTATAATTTTAATCATTTTGCCAAATTTTGTAAGACAAAGATGGTTAGTCAGGTGACATTTGTTGACAAAATGTTAATAATGATAATTTACTTTTATTGGTTCTGTTATAAATGATGATAAAAGTGATGTTTGGCAAGTTGTCTTAAAAATTAATAATAACAATATTAACTGTCAGTTAGACACAGGCGCACAAGCTAATATAATGTCTATAGATACTTTTAAAAAAATGAATATTAATGTCAATGATATAAAAAAACAATCTCATATAAAATTAATGGCTTTCACTTCTGATAAAATATCTACTTTAGGTAAAAGCATTATTAAATGTTTTTATAAGCAAAAATTTTATTTTATTGAATTTTTCATAGTTGATTTTCCATGCAATACTATATTAGGGTTGACAACTTGTAATAATCTTAATTTAATTTCCAGAGTTAATGTCATAAACAATGATAAACAGATTAATCGTTTAGATGAGTTTGAAGATTTATTTGAAGGCCTAGGATGTTTGCCCATTACCTATCATATTCATGTAGACAATAACATTCAACCTAAAATAGATCCTCCTAGAAGAGTTCCATTTAAAATTTATAATAAATTAAAGTCTGAATTGAATCACATGGTTAACATTAAAGTAATAGAAAAAGTAAATGCACCAACTTCATGGGTAAATTCTATAGTTATTGTAATAAAGAAAGATAATAAGCTTCGTATATGTTTAGATCCAAGAAATCTTAATAAGGCCATAAAACGTTCACACTATCCACTTCCTAGTTTTGAAAATGTTAAATCCAGATTAAACGGATCATGTTATTTTTCTACGTTAGATGCAAGCTCTGGTTTTTGGATGGTACCCCTAGATGATGAAAGTGCTAATTTATGTACGTTTAACACGCCATTTGGTCGCTATAGATTTATTAGACTTCCTTATGGGTTAAATTGTGCATCTGAAGTCTTTCATAGGGTGATGACTGAACATTTTTCTGATATTGATGGTGTATTTCTATATGTTGATGATCTTATTGTATATGCTAAAACTAAAGAAGAGCATGACCTCATTTTAAGAAAGGTATTTGAAAGAGCTCGTCAAATTAATATTAAATTTAATAAAATTAAATGTCAAATAAGAGTCCAAGAAGTTAGGTTTTGGGACATATTTTCAATAAAAATGGTGTTAAGCCAGATCTTGAAAAGTTAAAGCTATAATTGACTTACCTACCCCAAAAATATTAAAGACTTACAAAGGTTCCTAGGTATGATTAACTATCTTGGTGCATATATTCCTAACTTAGCTCTTGAATCAAGTATATTAAGGGATTTATTAAAAAGATTCATTATGGCAATGGAATGAAAACCATAACAAAGTATTTTGTCATTTAAAAAATTAATATCAACATTCCCTGTTTAAAACTATTTTGACTGTTCAAAACCTATAACTTTATCGGTTGATGCATCCCAAATGCGGTAGGTGCAGTTTTGCTGCAAGATAATAAACCCTGTGCCTATGCTTCAAAATCGTTAACAGAAAGTCAACAAAATTTCGCTCAAATAGAAAAAGAACTTTATGCAATTATGTTTGGTTGCAACAAATTCCATCAATATTTGTATGGTCAAACAATTACTGTGCAAACTGACCATAAACCACTAGTCACACTTTTACAAAACCACTTCATTCTGTTCCTGTCCGTCTTCAACGCATGATGCTTAAATTACAATCTTATGATCTCAAATTAACATTTATTCCTGGTAAATTACTTATAATTGCTGATACTTTATCTAGAGCAGCACTTAGTGAAACTGAAGTAGATGAAATTGAAGATGATATAATTTTGCATGTTCAAAATTTAATTCAGAACTTAGCGATTTCAGAAAATAAATTAAATTTGATAAAGAAAGAAACAGTAAATGATCTAGTTTTTCAAAAACTAATTGAAATTATAAAAAACGGTTGGCCAGATAATAAAAATGCAATTGATGACATTCTTAAACCATATTGGAATTTTAAAGAAGATTTATGTGTAAATGATAACTTAGTTTTTAAAAATAAAAGTTTACTTATTCCTAAAAAGTTAAGGCCGGAAATGTTAAAAATAGTTCATGAAGGTCATATGGGGATAGAAAGATGTAAAAATTTAATAAAAGATTTAATATTTTGGCCTAATATAAACTCTGATATAAAAAATATTGTTGAAAATTGTGAAGCATGCATGAAATACAGAAATAATAATTCAAAAGAACCTTTAATACCACATGATATTCCTCAACTACCTTGGTTTAAGTTAGGAACTGACATATTTCACTTTGATAATAAAGTATATTTATTAGTTGTAGATTATTATTCCAAATTTATTGAAATTGCACATTTATCATCAGGATTTACAAGTATTTCTGTCATTCAACATCTAAAATCAATGTTTGCTAGATTTGGTATACCGTCCTTAATAGTCTCTGATAATGGTCCACCATTTAACTCACAAGAATATAAACAATTTATGTGTGATTGGGATATAGAACATGTTACTTCAAGTCCAAATTATGCTCAATCAAATGGCTTAGCAGAAAGATCAATACAAACAATTAAGAAATTATTTAAAAAATGTAAGGAAAGTAATAATGATCCATATATTTCTCTTATGCATTATCGTAACACTCCTAAAGGAAATTTATATTCTCCATCTCAACTTCTGATGTCAAGGTCAATTCGTACAAAATTACCTGTTACAATAAATAATTTAAAACCCAAATTAATTAAAATAAATGATTATCAAAGTAAAGTAAAAATGAAAACAGATAAAATGACTAAATATTATAATAAAATACAAAACTTTAAAACCTCTTACTGTGGGTGAAAATGTTTTATTTAAATTAGTTGCCAATAGTAACTGGATTAAAGGTAAAATTATTCAGATTGGTAAATTTCCTAGATCTTATATAGTTGAAAGTGAAAAGGGTGGTAGATACAGAAGAAACAGGAAACATTTAATAACTTCTGCATTGACTACTTCTAAAACTGATAATATAATTGCAAAATATCAATTGAAATGAATATCAAAAAGGTAACGGAAAACAATAAACACTAATTTTAAACTATCATAAATTAAAATATATCATTAAACGAAATAATGTATTAACGTTATATATCAAAATATCGAAAAACAAAAAATAGAATTACCGTTATTTTAATATTTTTTTCCAATTTACTATGGAAAATATAAGCCTATGGTGTAGGTTTATTATAGTTCTATAATAAGGCTGGGTTCACACGGACATGTAAAAATTATTCAAAGATACGTGTCTGAGAAGATGTCAGCTAGTCAAAAAAGTTTCTATTGATAATATAATCAACACTTTAAGAAAAATATTCTGCATTGGAATATAAAGTCAAAAATAAACTAAGGTTCTCACTGAAAAAATGTATAAAATCAAAAAATTAAGGATAAAAAATTAAGACTTTTTTAATCAATGAAGTTTAATGAAGTACATTACGTTTATGAAATTTGAAAACGTGCTATAGTCTATGGAATATGAATGGATTTATTTATTTGGAAAAAAAATCGATATTAAACCAAATAACGTTAAAATACCGATAAACGTAAAACGTAAATATTATATAACGATAAAACTTCCTTTAACGTTAAACACAAATAATCCATAACGCTAAAATATACCATAACGATAAACGCAAAAGATAAAAAACGTTAGAACGTTGAACATTATTTTTTTTCAAATGAGAGCCCTGGTATTAGACAAATATAATAACAATGCATTCTTATAAAATAATTGTAATAATCAATATATTCCATCATTTTGTATAGATCTTAATCAACAAAAACTACAAATACGTCTATACGGAAAATTCAGCTAATTATACATTTTAAATGCATAACGTAAAATAAACATTATTCTTACCTGAAATAATGGCGTTTAAAATAATATAAACAGCCAAAGCCATTACGATGCTTCTACATTTAAATAACGCCATTATTGTCGTGTTTAGTGAAAAGTAATAACTATATGATATGTGCTGTAGGTACGTAAGTTATATTTTGTTGAACACTGAAAACCGAATGATATGAATTGTTGAATTCTACCAACACTAAAACGGAAAGCTAGCAAAATAAACTAAAATTTTTTTTTATTCTAACGTGAAACATATGTCATAAATGTAAACATTTATTGTTTGATTTATATTAGTTTTACACAATTTTTTTTTCTTTTTATAACCATATGAACAAATAACGGAGGCCTTTAAAATCAACAGTTTAAACTTAATGTAGCCTCAACGTACACGGTAAACATAAAACCGCGGGTCTTGCACGTTGGGTCATTTACTATGTGAAACTAAATATAGAGAAAATCTCCAATAATAAACATAGGTTTGAAGAGTATAGAAAACCAATGACGTAATTAAATGGGTCAAAGCGGTAAAGACATGTTTTTAATATATTCTTAAACACCAAGGAAATTTGATTTTGTAGTATAAATAAATAAATAAATAAATGTAAAATATTAGAAATTATTATTTTACTGTCATATTAGTTAAAACTAGTGATGGGCAACTATATAATTTCAAATACCGATATCGTTCAACATTTACAAATATCGTATCGCGATATCGGAATCCCTGCGATATCGATATCGTATCGAAAATTATCGAACTAAAACCTTCCAAAAACGGAAAAACCGATTTTTTTTAAAAAAAAATTTTTTTTTCGTATTCATTTACCCAAATTTAACTCATTTACTTTATAAATGCTTTATTTTAATACCTAGATATTATTAGTACACCAACATGGTACATATTTAACATACGTACCTACTTATTGACAATTATTAATTCAAAATATGCTTTTGACTATATTATCGGTAGCAGTTGGTGATGAAAACGATTGTTCACTACATGAATATTTAGACCGCGTGCAAAACCATATTTTATTATGATGGGAAAAATCTTGATCGCCGACTATGTGCGATATCGAAACTTATATAGGTCGCGCACCAAAATCACGACGATTGATTACGGTGGCCCTTTCAATATATCCTACAAATGTAAATATTGACGATGCTAAACAAAGAACATTTAGTGCTAATAATTGGTATAACGATTACCCATATGTAGAATATAGTATTTCCAATGATTCTGCATATTGTTATATTTGTTGCTTATGCTCAAATGTACACAATCGATCATGTGCCGATACTGCATGGACAACACATGGAGTAAGCTAGTAAGGCCTTGGCACAAAATGAAATTTTGAGAGGAATAAAAAATAAAGGAAAATTAGAGACGCACTTTTCTTGTAACTCACATAAAGCTGCTCTTGACGATTATAGTAATTTCATTCTACATTGAAATCATATTGACAATTTAATGGACTAAAAACATAGAGACAATGCAATCAATTTATCAAAACACAAAGAATACCATAAATCTGTAATAAGAATTTTATTTGATATTTCACGTACATTATCAAGACAAGGGTTAGCTTTTAGAGATGATGGAGACGAAAAAAATGAAACTTTTATCAAATCGGTCTGCTTATTTTACGTCATTGTTCGAAAAATTTACAAGACTGGTATTTATTATACCTACATAGGTATATACATTAGTAGCCACCTAATAAAAAAATCACATGCAATTTTAGACTATAACAATAATTTGTTGCCAACACAAATAATGGTTGAACTCTGGCTATTGGGTCATCTCTAATATACTGAAAAAATTACAAGTCCATATCAAAGTGTAAATCACATGGTATGGTCATATCACAATCATCAATTATCAATGTGACCAACATACATAATACCTCCATATTAGATATATGATATTATATTACCATATTACTAGGTGTGCCTCGCTCTGCTGTGAATATCGTTTTTGGTAGCGATTATTGGCCCGTATTAAAGTAGTATATGAATTGATCCTCCCCCTCCGCGGTTGCCTAGTGCCTACGGCAAATATGGCGTTCGCAGGCTAGGCATCATACCATGTTTTTTGTAAGCTGCGTTAATACAAAACCATTAAATTGAGCATAAAACTTTATTCTGTGATAAAATATTGAAATAGGCATAGACATATTAACTAATTTTTTTTTATTTATATTGGAACTTTGTAAAAAACAATTACATAATTACAACAATTAAAGTAGATACACAAATTAAATTAACTTAAATAAAAATAATATAAATAAATTAAATTACCAAGCTAGTCAAAAAGGAATACATATACAATAAATTAAATTACCAAGCTAGTAAAAAAATACATATACATAATAATATAATAGAGTGTATACATAATATTATAACTAGAACTAATAAATTAAAATTTAACAAATGTATGACTGAAAATACAAAAAATAATTTAAAAAAACAAACAAAGAATATTAAAATGTGTCTAAAAATAAGTGGTTATTGATGTTGAAATAAAATTGCTTTAGTTAGTTGAGATCTAATCCTAAGTTTTGGTTCACTTATTTCTTTATTATAATGATGTAACCTAATTATAATATATTTTTTCAGAATTAGTTTAATAATTTGTAGCAAATGATTATTTATTGGCGATTGTGAAATAATATGTTCGTTTAAACAAACAAAAAGATTATGTATATTTAGTTGAGGTATAGTTTTAGATATTAAAAAATCTATAGGATTTTTGTAATTTTCAGGTATATTATGAATTCTGGATATAAATACTTTTTCTGTGATTTTGCATATTTTAATTACATCAACTGACGGTTTTGTAAGTCTTCCTCGATTTTTTAAATCAATGAGAAGATGCCTACTAGTAGGATCCTCAAGAGCATTACAACAAACATGGCAATCAATACTTTTTTTTAATTGCCTAACCACAAAACCTGATATATATGTAACAACATCTTCTACATAGTCCTTCATTGGTTCGATTTCATTATTATCTTCCTCAGAAATAATGTCCTCTTCTTCAATACAAAGAATATCGAGAAAATTTTTTTCTTTAATGATTTTTTTGCTACTTGGAACAGTTAAAATATTAGTACAATCTTGAGGTGTGCAGTTTGCATTATCTGAAATTGATAATTTGCTATGAACCAACAACTTCTTATAGGCAGCTTCAAATTGTGAAGCATTTGGATTGTTATTAAATCCTCCCATAGATCTAATGGCGGAAAACAGCATTTCTATGTGGTCTTGTGATATTTTATATGAAAGGAAAAATCTTAATTGGCCAGTTTTTATTACATTATTAAATAATCTCTCCATACTTAAAAGACAGTTAATAAAACCGTTAAATCCAGTTTTACGTGGAGCTGTACAGATAGGTATCAGGTGTCTGTCCTTAAGTGATTCTAAATATGTTATTAATAAATGTATAAATGTTTTTATATTTTCTTCATGTTCTATATAAATTGGCCTTTTGTATTGAAGTTTGCACAGAGAATTGCGGGTATTTAAGAAATCAAAAATGTTATTAATATTTCTG
This sequence comes from Slavum lentiscoides, assembly GCA_032441835.1. Classification (NCBI taxonomy): domain Eukaryota; kingdom Metazoa; phylum Arthropoda; class Insecta; order Hemiptera; family Aphididae; genus Slavum; species Slavum lentiscoides. The sequence goes on from CM063706.1 coordinate 27,465,126, forward strand.
CAGAATGTTATTGTAGAATCACAATTTTTAAATTTTTCCATGTTTTTTATTTTACAATATAAAAGTGCATCAGCTACACTAGCACTTAATACTTGTGTAGCCAACCGAACTTTCATTTTTTCTTTCCAATAACAGATGTGTCTTTGTCAAATTTTAGTTGCTAAATGAATACTTCTTTCTTCTTGTAACTGCACTAAATCTTTAAAATATTGCCATTCTATTTTTTTACCATTTTCATCATATAATATGCCAAAATCACCTAATGTATTTCTTATGAGCTTTAACATGTGTGCTGGATCCATAAATATATATATTTCTTCATTAGTAATGGGATTCACAAACCATGAAATTCGCTTATCCAAATCTACTCCTAAATGTCTAGCCATGGCAATATTGGAGGCATGGCCATCAAAAGTGAGGGTTCGAACAGTTGCACCTGTATCGTGTATATTTAACAGACAAGACTTGAGTAGGTTGGTCTTCTCTAGTGCGGTCAGTCCGTGTATTAAAAAATAGCAAAAAGGAATCTTCCAATTGGAATTTAAAGCAACAACTATAAAAACTAAAACTTCCGTAGCTGTTGGTAATCTGTCGGTGTCGCTCATATTTTGACCAAAACTAATATAACCTTGTTGCCGCTCCCCGTTAAAATGTATGTATTCTTTTATAGCCATTTCATCCATAATCAGTCCACACACCAAATTAAAATTTTTATTTTTCATTTCATTTACCTTACATTTGATAGCAATTATTGATTCTGAAGTGATACCCGGAGATCCATCAATAACAGAATACCACCGACGAATAGTGCTTGGGTGAGGTAAGCATTTATTGAATGTTTTTCTTACATATTTGTAGGCGGCAGGAGAATAGAAATGTAGAGTAAGAGCAAATAACCGCAATTCCGCATCTACTGAATTTCCTGTGAATTTTTGCAATTGATTTATGACCATAATGTGCTGACTAGGTGATAATGATTCCTACAGTAAAAAATTGCATAATCTACACATGCACACATGCAAAAGCACTTAAAAAAATAATTAGAAAATGGAAATAAAATAATTTTCCCTTAAGAACCGTGAAACAGTTATCCGACATAAGATTTTTGTCATTTTTAAGATGGTCTACTAAATTTTCCAAAGTATTAATTTTAGATTTTAAATTATCATTTTGTTTTTGTAAAATTTTTATACGTTTTCTTTGATTTGTCACAGTTTTTTGCGATGCAATCCAATACTTTAATCGGCTGTTAGGGCTATTAATATCATCTGGTAATTTGAAGTCTCCAATAAAATATTTTCGTTTTCTATAATAAATGAAGTAAAAAGAATAATACAAGAATAATTGTATAAATGTATTGCTACACAAAAGTAAAATTTATATTATATTTGCAACTATGTAAGTACTTTATTTCGCGAGACGCACAGGAATCAGTCGTGAACACAGACATCCCAAAATATTCTTGACTGTGCCTCTATTTTTGTTAATATTATATTGCGAAATGTGTTTCAATGCAAATAATGTAAACCGTATTTCATGTGGCTATCCAAGTGTTTAAAACGATATATATTACGACAATATAAAAGTGGTTAATGTGTAAATTGTGTAAATAATTAAAATGAACATTATATTTGATAAATTTTTATGTTTTACAAAATGTATGCCATATAATTCAAAATGTATCGTATTGTATTTGTTATAATAAAATAATGAATATTGTGGGAATATTCAAGTAATTAAAATCTATAACGAATATTCCATATTATCGTGTGCTACAAGAATTATATTCTGCAAAGTGACATTTGTAAACTGTGTGAGTATTTATAACTAATGAAACTAATTCACCTTTTTTTAAGTGACTGACATCCTGTTTATATTATTCCTTATTTTTCCAAGCTTATGACCTACACATACGGTTTACGAAATGTAAAACTAAAAAGGGAAAGAAATATTTTATGTATACTATAAAACTGAACACGTATACAAGGGTAGACGATAAAAATTGATGATATAGTTATTCTCGATCAGACGTTTAACAATTTAAAGTGTGATAAAATGTAATCGTTAGTGCATAAACGTTTAGTCGAAGCATAGAAATTGGATTTGTCATGGCATTAGTAATTAGTCGATGATAACGAAAAAAATACTAGCCTATTTATTGTTCGTAAAATCCGATACATTTTGAATTATATTGCATACTTTTCGTTAAACATAAAAATGTATCAAATATAATATTCACTTTAATTATTTACACAATTTACACATTAACCACTTTTATATTCTGATAATATATATATCGTTTATAACACTTGTATAGCCACATGAAATACGGTTTCTATTATTTGCATTGAAACACATTTCGCAACGTAATATTAACAAAAATAGAGGCACCATCAAGAATATTGGGGTTGTCTGTGTTCACGACTGATTCCGATGCCTCTCGCGAAATAAAGTACTTAAATTGTTGCAAATATAATATAAATTTTACTCTTGTGTAGCAATAAATTTATGCAATTTTTAACTTGAATATATTATTGACATTAATATGTAAATATTTTCACGAAGTATTGCATCGATTATTAAACATACCTGATTGATTAAATTTTCCAGAAAGCATTGTAAAACATTTTTAAATATTGCGTTTCCTCTTGGAAAATTGTATAATAATACGTACCTAATGATATACGTAAAAAATAAACTTTGTTTTTCGATCCATAGAAAAACATGAAGATAAATAACACATATCAAATTTCAATGCTTCGATTTAACGTATAAGCACTAACGATTACATTTGATCGCAATTTAAATTGTTAAACGTCTGACCGAGAATAACTGTATCATCAATGACAATTTATCATATTTAAATAAATATTTATCATTTTTAGTTGATTTACCGTCAATGAATATTTATCTTTATGCATATCTATAGACCGAAAAACAAAGTAAATATTTTTACGTATATCATTAGAAGCGTATTATTATAAAACTTGTCAAGAGGGAACGCATTATTTAAAAATGTTTTCACTGCTTTTGAAAATTTAATCAATCAAGTAAGTTTAATAATCGATTTAAGTTTTTCAGCAACTTGCACAATAATTAAACATGGAAAGAAGAAACCCAGATACAATGATTATTGGTGAAATCATTTAGCAAAATATAGTTTAAGGTATTTTATAAAGAACATAGTTCATTTGGCTATGCAAGAGTTTTGAACGATATATATGTATTCACATAATATAATAATGAATATTGTGGGAATATAAAAGGAATTTTAATATATAACAAATGTGCCATATTGTCGTTTGCTGCATGAATTATATTTTGAAAAGTCATATTTGAAATTTGTTTGAGTATTTATAATTAATGAAATCATTTCACCTTTTTTTTAAGTGACTGACACCTTGTTAATATTATTCCTTTAGTTTTCCACGCTTACGACCTAGACATTCTGTTCACGAAATTTACAATTAAAAAAGGAAATACATATATTGTGTATACTATAAAACTAAACACGAAAACAAGTGTAGACGATAAATATTGATGAAATAGTTATTCTCGCTAAGACGTTTAAGAATTTAAAGTGCGATCACATGTAATCGTTTGTGCTTATACGTTAAATCGAAGCGTTGACATTTGATATGTATTAATTACCTCCATGATTTTAAATAGTCCAAAAACAAAGTTTATTTTTTTACTTTTATCATAAGGAACTTATTATTATAGAACTTTTAAAGAGGAATCGCATTATTTAAAAATGTTTTACAAAACTTCTTGAAAATTTAATCAATCAAGTTTGTTAAATAATCGAAACAATACTTCGTGAGAAAATTTACATGAACATGTCAATAATATATTCAAGAATAATTGTATAAATGTATTGCTACACATAAGTAAAATTTATATTATATTTGCAACTATGTAAGTGCTTTATTTCGCGAGACTCACAGGAATCAGTCGTGAACACAGACATCCCAAAATATTCTTGACTGTGCCTCTATTTTTGTTAATATTATATTGCAAAATGTGTTTCAATGCAAATAATGTAAACCGTATTTCATGTGGCTATCCATGTGTTAAAAACGATATATATTACGACAATATAAAAGTGGGTAATGTGTAAATAATAAAAATGAACATTATATTTAATAATTTTTTATGTTTTACAAAATGTATGCAATATAATTCAAAATGTATCGTATTGTATTTGTTATAATAAAATAATGAATACTGTGGGAATATTAATGTAATTAAAATCTATAACGTATATTCCATATTATCGGGTGCTACAAGAATTATATTCTGCAAAGTGACATTTGTTAACTGTGTGAGTTTTTGTAACTAATGAAAGTAATTCACCTTTTTTTAAGTGACTGACATTCTGTTTATATTATTACTTATTTTTCCAAGCTTATGAACTAGACATAGGGTTAACGAAATGTAAAACTAAAAGGGAAAAAATATTTTATGTATACTATAAATCTAAACACGTATACAAGGGTAGACGATAAAAATTGAATTATGTTCTGATAAGTCATATTTGAAATTTGTTTGAGTATTTATAATTAATAAAATAATTTCACCTTTTTTTAAGTGACTGACACCTTGTTAATATTATTCCTTTAGTTTTCCATTAATTTTACATGAACATGTCAATAATATATTCAAGAATAATTGTATAAATGTATTGCTACACATAAGTAAAATTTATTTTATATTTGCAACTATGTAAGTGCTTTATTTCGCGAGACGCACAGGAATCAGTCGTGAACACAGACATCCCAAAATATTCTTGACTGTGCCTCTATTATTGTTAATATTATATTGCGAAATGTGTTTCAATGCAAATAATGTAAACCGTATTTCATGTGGCTATCCAAGTGTTTAAAACGATATATATATTACGACAATATAAAAGTGGTTAATGTGTAAATTGTGTAAGAAATTAAAATGTACATTATATTTGATAAATTTTTATGTTTTACAAAATGTATGCAATATAATTCAAAATGTATCGTATTGTATTTGTTATAATAAAATAATGAATATTGTGGGAATATTCAAGTAATTAAAATCTATAGCGAATATTCCATATTATCGTGTGCTACAAGAATTATATTCTGCAAAGTGACATTTGTAAACTGTGTGAGTATTTATAACTAATGAAACTAATTCACCTTTTTTTAAGTGACTGACATCCTGTTTATATTATTCCTTATTTTTCCAAGCTTATGACCTACACATACGGTTTACGAAATGTAAAACTAAAAAGGGAAAGAAATATTTTATGTATACTATAAAACTGAACACGTATACAAGGGTAGACGATAAAATTGATGATACAGTTATTCTCGATCAGACGTTTAACAATTTAAAGTGTGATAAAATGTAATCGTTAGTGCATAAACGTTTAGTCGAAGCATAGAAATTGGATTTGTCATGGCATTAGTAATTAGTCGATGATAACGAAAAAAATACTAGCCTATTTATTGTTCGTAAAATCCGATACATTTTGAATTACATTGCATACTTTTCGTTAAACATAAAAATGTATCAAATATAATATTCACTTTAATTATTTACACAATTTACACATTAACCACTTTTATATTCTGATAATATATATATCGTTTATAACACTTGTATAGCCACATGAAATACGGTTTCTATTATTTGCATTGAAACACATTTCGCAACGTAATATTAACAAAAATAGAGGCACCATCAAGAATATTGGGGTTGTCTGTGTTCACGACTGATTCCGATGCCTCTCGCGAAATAAAGTACTTAAATTGTTGCAAATATAATATAAATTTTACTCTTGTGTAGCAATAAATTTATGCAATTTTAACTTGAATATATTATTGACATTAATATGTAAATATTTTCACGAAGTATTGCATCGATTATTAAACATACCTGATTGATTAAATTTTCCAGAAAGCATTGTAAAACATTTTAAATATTGCTTTTCCTCTTGGAAAATTGTATAATAATACGTACCTAATGATATACGTAAAAATAAACTTTGTTTTCGATCCATAGAAAACATGAAGATAAATAACACATATCAAATTTCAATGCTTCGATTTAACGTATAAGCACTAACGATTACATTTGATCGCAATTTAAATTGTTAAACGTCTGACCGAGAATAACTGTATCATCAATGACAATTTATCATATTTAAATAAATATTTATCATTTTTAGTTGTTTTACCGTCAATGAATATTTATCTTTATGCATATCTATAGACCGAAAAACAAAGTATATATTTGTACGTATATCATTAGAAGCGTATTATTATAAAACTTGTCAAGAGGGAACGCATTATTTAAAAATGTTTTCACTGCTTTTTGAAAATTTAATCAATCAAGTAAGTTTAATAATCGATTTAAGTTTTTCAGCAACTTGCACAATAATTAAACATGGAAAGAAGAAACCCAGATACAATGATTATTGGTGAAATCATTTAGCAAAATATAGTTTAAGTTAGTTTATAAGGAACGTAGTTCATTTGGCTATGCAAGAGTTTTGAACGATATATATGTATTCACATAATATAATAATGAATATTGTGGGAATATAAAAGGAATTTTAATATATAACAAATGTGCCATATTGTCGTTTGCTGCATGAATTATATTTTGAAAAGTCATATTTGAAATTTGTTTGAGTATTTATAATTAATGAAATCATTTCACCTTTTTTTTAAGTGACTGACACCTTGTTAATATTATTCCTTTAGTTTTCCACGCTTACGACCTAGACTTTCTGTTCACGAAATTTACAATTAAAAAAGGAAATACATATATTGTGTATACTATAAAACTAAACACGAAAACAAGTGTAGACGATAAATATTGATGAAATAGTTATTCTCGCTAAGACGTTTAAGAATTTAAAGTGCGATCACATGTAATCGTTTGTGCTTATACGTTAAATCGAAGCGTTGACATTTGATATGTATTAATTACCTACATGATTTTAAATAGTCCAAAAACAAAGTTTATTTTTTTACTTTTATCATAAGGAACTTATTATTATAGAACTTTTTAAGAGGAATCGCATTATTTAAAATGTTTTACAAAACTTCTTGAAAATTTAATCAATCAAGTTTGTTAAATAATCGAAACAATACTTCGTGAGAAAATTTACATTTTCATGTCAATAATATATTCAACAATAATTGTATAAATGTATTGTTACACAAAAGTAAAATTTATATTATATTTGCAACTATGTAAGTACTTTATTTCGCGAGACGCACAGGAATCAGTCTGAACACAGACATCCCAAAATATTCTTGACTGTGCCTCTATTTTTGTTAATATTATATTGCGAAATGTGTTTCAATGCAAATAATGTAAACCGTATTTCATGTGGCTATCCAAGTGTTTAAAACGATATATATTACGACAATATAAAAGTGGTTAATGTGTAAATTGTGTAAATAATTAAAATGAACATTATATTTGATAAATTTTTATGTTTTACAAAATGTATGCAATATAATTCAAAATGTATCGTATTGTATTTGTTATAATAAAATAATGAATATTGTGGGAATATTCAAGTAATTAAAATCTATAGCGAATATTCCATATTATCGTGTGCTACAAGAATTATATTCTGCAAAGTGACATTTGTAAACTGTGTGAGTATTTATAACTAATGAAACTAATTCACCTTTTTTTAAGTGACTGACATCCTGTTTATATTATTCCTTATTTTTCCAAGCTTATGACCTACACATACGGTTTAAGAAATGTAAAACTAAAAAGGGAATGAATTATTTTATGTATACTATAAAACTGAACACGTATACAAGGATAGACGATAAAAATTGATGATATAGTTATTCTCGATCAGACTTTTAACAATTTAAAGTGTGATCAAATGTAATCGTTAGTGCTCAAACGTTTAGTCGAAGCATAGAAATTGGATTTGTTATGCCATTAGTAATTAGTCGATGATAACGAAAAAAATACTAGCCTATTTATTGTTCGTAAAATCCGATACATTTTGAATTATATTGCATACTTTTCGTTAAACATAAAAATGTATCAAATATAATATTCACTTTAATTATTTACACAATTTACACATTAACCACTTTTATATTCTGATAATATATATATCGTTTATAACACTTGTATAGCCACATGAAATACGGTTTCTATTATTTGCATTGAAACACATTTCGCAACGTAATATTAACAAAAATAGAGGCACCATCAAGAATATTGGGGTTGTCTGTGTTCACGACTGATTCCGATGCCTCTCGCGAAATAAAGTACTTAAATTGTTGCAAATATAATATAAATTTTACTCTTGTGTAGCAATAAATTTATGCAATTTTTAACTTGAATATATTATTGACATTAATATGTAAATATTTTCACGAAGTATTGCATCGATTATTAAACATACCTGATTGATTAAATTTTCCAGAAAGCATTGTAAAACATTTTTAAATATTGCGTTTCCTCTTGGAAAATTGTATAATAATACGTACCTAATGATATACGTAAAAATAAACTTTGTTTTCGATCCATAGAAAAACATGAAGATAAATAACACATATCAAATTTCAATGCTTCGATTTAACGTATAAGCACTAACGATTACATTTGATCGCAATTTAAATTGTTAAACGTCTGACCGAGAATAACTGTATCATCAATGACAATTTATCATATTTAAATAAATATTTATCATTTTTAGTTGATTTACCGTCAATGAATATTTATCTTTATGCATATCTATAGACCGAAAAACAAAGTAAATATTTTTACGTATATCATTAGAAGCGTATTATTATAAAACTTGTCAAGAGGGAACGCATTATTTAAAAATGTTTTCACTGCTTTTTGAAAATTTAATCAATCAAGTAAGTTTAATAATCGATTTAAGTTTTTCAGCAACTTGCACAATAATTAAACATGGAAAGAAGAAACCCAGATACAATGATTATTGGTGAAATCATTTAGCAAAATATAGTTTAAGTTAGTTTATAAAGAACATAGTTCATTTGGCTATGCAAGAGTTTTGAACGATATATATGTATTCACATAATATAATAATGAATATTGTGGGAATATAAAAGGAATTTTAATATATAACAAATGTGCCATATTGTCGTTTGCTGCATGAATTATATTTTGAAAAGTCATATTTGAAATTTGTTTGAGTATTTATAATTAATGAAATCATTTCACCTTTTTTTTAAGTGACTGACACCTTGTTAATATTATTCCTTTAGTTTTCCACGCTTACGACCTAGACATTCTGTTCACGAAATTTACAATTAAAAAAGGAAATACATATATTGTGTATACTATAAAACTAAACACGAAAACAAGTGTAGACGATAAATATTGATGAAATAGTTATTCTCGCTAAGACGTTTAAGAATTTAAAGTGCGATCACATGTAATCGTTTGTGCTTATACGTTAAATCGAAGCGTTGACATTTGATATGTATTAATTACCTCCATGATTTTAAATAGTCCAAAAACAAAGTTTATTTTTTTACTTTTATCATAAGGAACTTATTATTATAGAACTTTTAAAGAGGAATCGCATTATTTAAAAATGTTTTACAAAACTTCTTGAAAATTTAATCAATCAAGTTTGTTAAATAATCGAAACAATACTTCGTGAGAAAATTTACATGAACATGTCAATAATATATTCAAGAATAATTGTATAAATGTATTGCTACACATAAGTAAAATTTATATTATATTTGCAACTATGTAAGTGCTTTATTTCGCGAGACTCACAGGAATCAGTCGTGAACACAGACATCCCAAAATATTCTTGACTGTGCCTCTATTTTTGTTAATATTATATTGCAAAATGTGTTTCAATGCAAATAATGTAAACCGTATTTCATGTGGCTATCCATGTGTTAAAAACGATATATATTACGACAATATAAAAGTGGGTAATGTGTAAATAATAAAAATGAACATTATATTTAATAATTTTTTATGTTTTACAAAATGTATGCAATATAATTCAAAATGTATCGTATTGTATTTGTTATAATAAAATAATGAATACTGTGGGAATATTAATGTAATTAAAATCTATAACGTATATTCCATATTATCGGGTGCTACAAGAATTATATTCTGCAAAGTGACATTTGTTAACTGTGTGAGTTTTTGTAACTAATGAAAGTAATTCACCTTTTTTTAAGTGACTGACATTCTGTTTATATTATTACTTATTTTTCCAAGCTTATGAACTAGACATAGGGTTAACGAAATGTAAAACTAAAAAGGGAAAAAAATATTTTATGTATACTATAAATCTAAACACGTATACAAGGGTAGACGATAAAAATTGAATTATGTTCTGATAAGTCATATTTGAAATTTGTTTGAGTATTTATAATTAATAAAATAATTTCACCTTTTTTTAAGTGACTGACACCTTGTTAATATTATTCCTTTAGTTTTCCATTAATTTTACATGAACATGTCAATAATATATTCAAGAATAATTGTATAAATGTATTGCTACACATAAGTAAAATTTATTTTATATTTGCAACTATGTAAGTGCTTTATTTCGCGAGACGCACAGGAATCAGTCGTGAACACAGACATCCCAAAATATTCTTGACTGTGCCTCTATTTTTGTTAATATTATATTGCGAAATGTGTTTCAATGCAAATAATGTAAACCGTATTTCATGTGGCTATCCAAGTGTTTAAAACGATATATATATTACGACAATATAAAAGTGGTTAATGTGTAAATTGTGTAAGAAATTAAAATGTACATTATATTTGATAAATTTTTATGTTTTACAAAATGTATGCAATATAATTCAAAATGTATCGTATTGTATTTGTTATAATAAAATAATGAATATTGTGGGAATATTCAAGTAATTAAAATCTATAGCGAATATTCCATATTATCGTGTGCTACAAGAATTATATTCTGCAAAGTGACATTTGTAAACTGTGTGAGTATTTATAACTAATGAAACTAATTCACCTTTTTTTAAGTGACTGACATCCTGTTTATATTATTCCTTATTTTTCCAAGCTTATGACCTACACATACGGTTTACGAAATGTAAAACTAAAAAGGGAAAGAAATATTTTATGTATACTATAAAACTGAACACGTATACAAGGGTAGACGATAAAAATTGATGATACAGTTATTCTCGATCAGACGTTTAACAATTTAAAGTGTGATAAAATGTAATCGTTAGTGCATAAACGTTTAGTCGAAGCATAGAAATTGGATTTGTCATGGCATTAGTAATTAGTCGATGATAACGAAAAAAATACTAGCCTATTTATTGTTCGTAAAATCCGATACATTTTGAATTACATTGCATACTTTTCGTTAAACATAAAAATGTATCAAATATAATATTCACTTTAATTATTTACACAATTTACACATTAACCACTTTTATATTCTGATAATATATATATCGTTTATAACACTTGTATAGCCACATGAAATACGGTTTCTATTATTTGCATTGAAACACATTTCGCAACGTAATATTAACAAAAATAGAGGCACCATCAAGAATATTGGGGTTGTCTGTGTTCACGACTGATTCCGATGCCTCTCGCGAAATAAAGTACTTAAATTGTTGCAAATATAATATAAATTTTACTCTTGTGTAGCAATAAATTTATGCAATTTTTAACTTGAATATATTATTGACATTAATATGTAAATATTTTCACGAAGTATTGCATCGATTATTAAACATACCTGATTGATTAAATTTTCCAGAAAGCATTGTAAAACATTTTTAAATATTGCTTTTCCTCTTGGAAAATTGTATAATAGTACGTACCTAATGATATACGTAAAAAATAAACTTTGTTTTTCGATCCATAGAAAAACATGAAGATAAATAACACATATCAAATTTCAATGCTTCGATTTAACGTATAAGCACTAACGATTACATTTGATCGCAATTTAAATTGTTAAACGTCTGACCGAGAATAACTGTATCATCAATGACAATTTATCATATTTAAATAAATATTTATCATTTTTAGTTGATTTACCGTCAATGAATATTTATCTTTATGCATGTCTATAGACCGAAAAACAAAGTATATATTTGTACGTATATCATTAGAAGCGTATTATTATAAAACTTGTCAAGAGGGAACGCATTATTTAAAAATGTTTTCACTGCTTTTTGAAAATTTAATCAATCAAGTAAGTTTAATAATCGATTTAAGTTTTTCAGCAACTTGCACAATTATTAAACATGGAAAGAAGAAGATACCCATATACAATGATAATTGGTGAAATCATTTAGCAAAATACAGTTTAAGGTATTTTATAAAGAACATAGTTCATTTGGCTATGCAAGAGTTTTGAACGATATATATGTATTCACATAATATAATAATGAATATTGTGGGAATATAAAAGGAATTTTAATATATAACAAATGTGCCATATTGTCGTTTGCTGCATGAATTATATTTTGAAAAGTCATATTTGAAATTTGTTTGAGTATTTATAATTAATGAAATCATTTCACCTTTTTTTTAAGTGACTGACACCTTGTTAATATTATTCCTTTAGTTTTCCACGCTTACGACCTAGACTTTCTGTTCACGAAATTTACAATTAAAAAAGGAAATACATATATTGTGTATACTATAAAACTAAACACGAAAACAAGTGTAGACGATAAATATTGATGAAATAGTTATTCTCGCTAAGACGTTTAAGAATTTAAAGTGCGATCACATGTAATCGTTTGTGCTTATACGTTAAATCGAAGCGTTGACATTTGATATGTATTAATTACCTCCATGATTTTAAATAGTCCAAAAACAAAGTTTATTTTTTTACTTTTATCATAAGGAACTTATTATTATAGAACTTTTAAAGAGGAATCGCATTATTTAAAAATGTTTTACAAAACTTCTTGAAAATTTAATCAATCAAGTTTGTTAAATAATCGAAACAATACTTCGTGAGAAAATTTACATTTTCATGTCAATAATATATTCAAGAATAATTGTATAAATGTATTGCTACACAAAAGTAAAATTTATATTATATTTGCAACTATGAAAGTACTTTATTTCGCGAGACGCACAGGAATCAGTCGTGAACACAGACATCCCAAAATATTCTTGACTGTGCCTCTATTTTGTTAATATTATATTGCAAAATGTGTTTCAATGCAAATAATGTAAACCGTATTTCATGTGGCTATCCATGTGTTAAAAACGATATATATTACGACAATATAAAAGTGGGTAATGTGTAAATAATAAAAATGAACATTATATTTAATAATTTTTATGTTTTACAAAATGTATGCAATATAATTCAAAATGTATCGTATTGTATTTGTTATAATAAAATAATGAATACTGTGGGAATATTAATGTAATTAAAATCTATAACGTATATTCCATATTATCGGGTGCTACAAGAATTATATTCTGCAAAGTGACATTTGTTAACTGTGTGA